>QARZ01000293.1:54871-89207 GCA_013407115.1 Glycine latifolia | reverse complement strand
GATAATACTAGTTTATGAAATACAACCGGAAGAATTGAACTAAAAAATGACTAACGATGCAAAGAGTGATTTTTATTTTTTACAAGAATTATTTTAATTATATATTAATAATGATTTCTAATTGATTGTCATTATAACTTTTTTGCATTGATAATTATAAAAATTAAAATCATAAAAAATAGAAAATTTAATAAAATGAAATATTGAAAAAAATGTGAACTTAGTAATTTAAATTAAAAAATAACTAGAAATTCAATAAATTATTATCCCATATGAAACTTCTTGAAAAAAGTGAAAAGAAACTTATTTTAATAAATATATCGAGAAAATTCTTAAAATAAATTTTAAAAACTTATAATAATTATAAATCATTTTCATAATTTTATGCAAATTCTATTGTAATTCCTTCTTAATATCTCCTTAGGAATGAAAGCTTCTAATTTCATTATTGAAATTTGAATATATCTAAGATTATATATATATATATATATATATATATATATATATATTACCCCAAATCCAACCGTTCTCATTGACTATAAAAAGTTATTAAACAATATAGAACTACATAAAACACACAAATTTTTTTTTTTGACTGTAAAAAGTTATTAAACAATATCTCCTTAGAAACGTTTCTGAAATACAATTGGAAGAATTGAACTAAAAAATGAATAAAAATATAAAGAATCAAAATGGAAAAAATGGCTATAACTAGACCCTTGTTTTTTGTTTCCAATGGAGAACTACATAAAACACATAAACTTTTTTCGTACCTAAAATATTTCTTGTCCTTGTAGAAGGTGGTGGAAAAGGAAGACATGGGTGAAATGAAGAAAAATACGTATATGTTGCTAGATACTTAATTTCTGAATGGCAGTGTCTTGTGTAGGGTACAAGAAAGCCAATCACTTCAGTCTCCTAACTTCTTTGTTGAGTGGCATGGGTTGATATGACAGCACTCATTGCCAAAATTTCACTCAAAATCGTAAACATACTATTCTAGCTTCTTTCATTATATGACCTTGACTAGAACAAAAGTGGTGAAAGAAAATTGTTGTATGACATTGTCAGTCACACAACCATTATATGTGGTTCTGTATAGAAGAGTTTAGCCAGTGAAATCAGGAACTAAAGACGCCTTAAGATAATAGCCACAAGAGGAATGTTGACCAGGCAGTTAGTGCTATGGCTGCAGCAGTATATGTCCACAAGAGAATAACTGAACACTCTTCATTTCCTACTTCAAACAGCTGAGCCATGGTACCTGCATAATAATATCATTGAATTTTGACATTAAGGAATCTATGGCTAATGAAATATCAAGTGAATGGAAATATGGAATGGATTGTATCACTTACTAATATTCATAGCTGGTGGCATGGCATACCGCATCACCAGCACATATTGGAATAAAGGATCAACAGGGAGTAAGCCCAAATTTTCTGCTGCTCTTACAATAAACAATCCAATAACAGGTAGTAAGAAAAGTCGAGCTATGATGATGCTAATGAGGGTCAACGGTTTGACACTTGATGATTTCAAGCCTGCAATTTCATGACAAAGTTAGCTAAGCCCATGAAATTGGTAAAAAAAAAAATAGCCGCTAGGATTTTTGATACCTTGAGTGAGGTTACCACCAAGCAAAAGGGTGATGCAAGGAATGGTCCCATTCCTGCAAAGCAATTAGTTCAATCAGATAACTGTGTGGTTGGAAAAGAAATAGACACTAGAGAACAATTTGGTTTCATGAGCAAAGATGCATACCCAAGTAACTGAAGAGAGTCTTGGATGACACGCGCAGTGGAGCATTGTCTCCTATTATTATGTTCCTTAGCCATGTAACCGCACCAAAGAGGAAACCAAAAAACTGATCATGGAATATGGAAGTAGATGAATGTCAAATTGCATTGATGTAGTACAAACTAGAGATTGAAAACCAAGAAACAAATCTAGCAAAGCAAACAGAAAGGAAAGCAGAAAAAAAAAAAAAAAAGGAACTCACTGTTGCAATTGCTGGTGGTGACATTAGTTCTGCCAGAAGATGGCTCATAACTTCTACCATTCTATGCCAAGATGATTCTGTCTTCTTCGATACATTGGACTGATCTTGGTCTACAATCTAAAAATTCACTTCCCTTTTAGTAACTAGTTGTAGTTGAGAATGTTTGATATATTATGGGCTATATGCATGCTTTGAGCAGGTGAAAAATAAGAATACATATATAATGGGAAAGGATTATACTTATTATTGTTAATTTCTTACATGGTTAACTGTGTGAATAGTCACTTTCATATAGATAAATTTTGATGAGGTGAAGAGTAAATGAGCTGCACTTCATTAAACTGACACACCAATTCCGAGTAAATGCATACTAATTTTAATTTTGAAAACCTTCTTAAACAAGTATAGCCATAGTGTAGTGCATGTGTTGTCAAGGTCTTACAATTTGGTTTTCAGAGTCACCAATGTAAGTCGATGTTGGCACTTCTATTGTTGTGTCTTCACTGTCATTATCGTTGAGAAGGTGAGTTTCTGCATTAGCATCAAATCTTTGTTGGGAACCTTTACAATCTCAGCAGCCTCGAGTGCCTTAAATTTCAAAGATCTGCTTTTTACCGTCTGGTATGTGTAGGTCCAAATGAAGATGCCACCAAGCTACAATTAACAAAACAAGCGAGTTAAAAAGATACTCTACACAATAGATGCTATAAGCAAATATTTTAAACGTAAATAGGATGTCTTACAGCCATAGAGAAAGATGCATAAGAGAGTGCATTATTGCGGCAAATATCACGTGCACCAAATCGGCCTCCTTTCTCATCACAGATAGCAGGGATGATCACAATAGGAAGGTTACCCATATTTCCTGATCAAAGAAGCATTCATGAAATAAGTACATTTTTAGATGAAGGTTTTTCTAATAAAATTAAGACACGGATTGATAGGAGTGAAACTTAAAGGAATGGATAGGGATGGTGGCATAAATTTTACAATGTATTAAGATTTAAGGCATGCATGATGCATCCATTTCTTCAAATTTTACTCTTGTAGAGCATACTAAGTAAATATAACTTTGATGCTATGCTACCTGATGAACATGCAGCAATAATAAGACCTTCCACTTTCAAATTAGGCTTCAGTAATTTTACAAGTATCCATCCTATAATCCCTCCAATTAAGAAGGTAAGTCCAACATTAACAGGCATAAACCACCTGCATAGATCGGTCAACATGATATGGTTTAGTACAATCAATTAATACCAAAGAACACCCTACTTTTACTCTACTTTCAATCAACAAACATGAATTAATAATCCATCACTACTATCAGTGACAAAATATATCAAAGTAAAAGTATGTGCATTGTGTGTAAATAATTAATGACGCTCATAGCTTTATACTCTGCACTGTCTAAAATCATAACGAGCTTTTATTTAGATATGTAGCTGTAGCTACCCACTTTAATTAACGATTTAATTTTGTGCAATAGCTCTTAATCCTTAGGATAACAAATGTGATCAAATACGACGCTTAAAGTTCATTCTTAATTCCGCCTCAATAAGGATGCTCATGTAAGGGTATAATCTGGCCCTGTTTCGATTGACGTGTGTTCGGTAACCTTTTATTTTTGTTAGCTTTTTTAAGGCTTTTTATGAAGAAAAACAGTTCAACAAATAGTACATATTAAAAACAAAGATGGTATACGTAAGAAACCTTTTTTGCGTGTAGCGAATACAAAATCCACATGTTTTATGTATTAGTGGACAAATATTAAATTAAAAAATTAAAATAAAAACTTTAATGGAAATCAAAAGTGGTTGGCTTTATATGCAAAATTCGTGCTACATGAATTGGCACTACTATTAGCTTTTCGTTTGACACATATCCTTTGTGGATAGTGGATAGATTCCGAATCGAACAAGTTATAAGTACTTTTTGATGACTTCCAGTCACTCCTGGAGCCACCATTGATGACTTCCACCGCTCCTGGAGTCACCTTTGATGACTTCCAGTCGTCCACCACCGTCTAAGCCGTCATCTGCAGCCATTCTTGACTTTTTCATTTCACCATTCACACCATAAAATCATTCTATAAATAGAGGTGCAAACCTCAGTTGTAAATCATCAATTAGAAACACCAAAACACCAAGAGTGAATTCATCCAAGTAGTGAGAATTCCTAGTGAGTGTTGTGTGAGTTGTGTGAGTTTGAGAGTTTTTTTTTTTTGAGTTTGTAAATCTCTGTAATTCTATTCTTGTGAGTAATAGAAGTTATTTTTCTCTCAAATTCGTGTTTACCAACGCCTAATTGATCCTTTGGCCTCAACACTTTTCTATTCAATAAGACTAGCACTGCTATTTAGCACAAATAGCACTGAGGCGAAATAAACGAATGCATCAATGCAAACACGGTCACAAAAAATGAGTGAGATGTTTAGGACAAAGTTGGTCATTATAGTTATTGAAATTGAGATTCATTGTTACTTCAATAATTTGTTTCATCAAGTCCTTAAATGTAATCACTTATTATCATTTTCCCCAAACCTATGTTAATATTATCACTTAATTCATATTATATGTAACTTTTGACTAAAGCAAGTGACAATTACAATCTCGAAATATTTTTTAGGATTTTGTTAATTCAAGAGATTAAAGTCACAAATCATAATTTCAGAGACTAAACTAAATATTTAACGTCAAATAAGTTTTGATGTTTTCTTGCTTGTTTGATGAAAACTGTTTCGTCCTAGTTAGCATTTTTCTAAAAATGACACAAAAATTTGGAGTGGAAAACAAATCCATGCGTACCATGATATCATATCATCAAGTGAAACACTCTTGGCGAAACTGGAAAATATAAGTGAAGGAGTGAATATAAGGAAGACAGTCTGCAAAACAGGCAAACGAAAACACAAAAAAAATAATAGGTTACTATATATTGTTTGATTAGAAACATGCAGACTTTGTGCTGCATTTGTTGTCTATTCAAAGGAATAACTGGAGGAGCATTGAACAGGTGTTTATTCATTAATCATTATATTTATATATGTTTAATATAGCATGCATCTCTTACCTTGTTCAAGGCTTTCCGAATGTCTGGTGAAAGAAGATTATCGAAATACTGAGTTGCCATCAAAACTCCCAATGCACTGATAAGTAGGATTTGAATAACTGGCATAGAAGCCACCTCCAATAGTTCCAGAAAACCCATCTTTAACTTCCTTTGTTTTTCTCGTGCTGATCTACTTCTTCTGTTTGCCGCTTAATATTACTTCTGGACTCTGATTTTTATTACTTTTTTCCTCCCCCCCTATGGATCATTAGAATCCAAAACCAGACAAAAAAGTGTGATGAAGTGGGACAGTAACCAATAATTAACAAGTGTTGTTAAGTGGGGACAGACCGCAAGTTCAAATACCCACCACTGAGTCTGAGTGTCCAATTCAGTATATAACTTATTGATTACATATATGTATCTAATTTTCGGGCAAAGACAAACACTATGACCAACACATTGAACTCATCAACATGCGTTACTATATGTAATGTCATTGCTTAGCTGCACCACTCCCTTTATGACTATGTAGATTGCGGAGTGGGTGGTGCATGAAGCTTTGATTCCTAATCCGACAAGATCTCTTAAATCAAATAAACTCTGTACGTAGAGACAGAGACGTGTATCCGTCTCCAACTTGAATAACTATTTTCAATTCTTAAACATGCACAGAAGGAACTGTACATTGCACTTTAACTAACAATGACATTAAAAAGTTATATAAATCCACATTCTTAATTAAGGAAAGTATTAGGCTACCGTCCGCTGGTACAAAATTGTTCAATTGACTGTATAATCAATTATGAGAGACTTTTCTTGTACTGGGTCATAAATCATGGATATTCACCGATCCATTAAATCTACACTTATACAGAAACCATATATGTTAAGTAATTGTCTATACTCCAAGAAAATTTGACATATTATGAGAATTGAACATATTGAATTGTCAGATATTATTCTTTCATATATACTCTCAAGGAACTAGATAAACTTTAAATTTTAAAATTAATATATATGTATATATATATATATATATATATATATATATCAATATGATAATTTTACCAACTAACTATATATTTCTTTTTTAAAAAAATCGTTTATCTGTAACCGAAACTGTTTTCTTATCTCTTAAATTATTGACAACCGAACAAACATGTATATCGTTCAGATTTGTCATCAAAACTGGAAAACATGATAAGCGTTACACAAGAGACAACTGTTGTCTAGCGTGATTCTGAAAGTTTGAAAGTAGAAACTGAAGATAATTCTAGAGTTTCTTCAACCGAGTTCAACGTTTTGTGTTCCTAACTTTTTGGAATATATGGATGAAAGAAAAACAGAAATAGAGCAAAAAAGTAAACAATAAATACGATAGAAATAAAATATAAATAAAGTCAAATAAATAAATAAATATAATAAATATAATAATATGTGGTGCAAACTACATCTAAAAACAACAAATCCAATGATTTAGAAACAACTGACGAAACTTGTTTGAACGAAAATTTTATTTAATTATTTTTTAGAAGATCACTATTCACGTATCTGTATAGTTGTAGTTGTAAAGTTGTGCTATAATTGTATTATTATAAGAGGAGGTTTCGTAAATATTTCGACTTTTGGTTTAGGCTGCTATGAATCAGAATAAAAAAAAGATTTGGCTGCTAATTTGCTGTATTATCGTATTCATATTGACAACCTCCTAATTTCTGTATCGATCTGTAGCCTCCAGGTTTTTAAGTAAAATTTCTATTTTGATTAGTGGATAATTAATTCAGACCGTGGATTATTTGGAGTACTACATCATTAGTGTGCACATCCTTTTCAGTTATACAATTATATTTTTAATTTTGAATAATTTATTTAATTAAATTATATTTTGATTAAATAATTATGATTTATTGAAAATTAATTATTATTTAAACCGAACGAGCATTTTTATAAAATAATGTTTTGATAAATATTAAAACATACTAATTTTATACTTAATTATGAAAATTATGAATTTATAGACTGACGAAATGAAAATAATTAAATTTATTATTCCAATTCAAACATCATGTCAAGTTGTATATGCATAATTCAATCCGTTCAGAATTCTGATACGCTTGGTGACATGGTGTTTGTGTCTTACAATAACAGTGCTGGGTGACGGATCCATTGGGGAGGGTTTGTACATGTATTTCCTTATTTTAAAAACTTATATATAATAATCTAATATTTTTATATTTTATTTTTTTAATTTTATATATTTGAACTTATTATTCTTATATTTTCATATTTTATACTATTTAATTTTATATATTTGAATCTATTATTTTCAATATATATGTAATTTATTTGATTATATATACTAAAATTTTATTATTTTAATATTTATATTTTTATCTTTATGTGTATGATAATGATAATTATTAATTTTTATTTTTTTTAAATGAATTGTCATTACTAATCCAAAATCCTAGATTCGTTAGTACCAGTACTCCCATGATTAATGGCATTCATAAATCAACCTCTAAAGACTAAAACCATCAAACAGAAGATAGATAATAAACAAAAAGAAAAAGAGAAAAAGTCACACTTATGATAAGAAAGAAAAATATAAAAATAAGATAAAAATATAATTATTATTTATGTTCTGTGATCTCTCTTTCTGTTTATCTCTTGTATATAAGTTTCCTCATTTTCATTAGGCAAACAAAACCTTTGTTTCATTTTAGGAAAAATATTAAAACTTTATTTCGTATATATATACATGGACAAAATTTAGATTTAATTTTTAGATATTTTTAATGTTGTCTTTTAATCAGAGATAGAGTTTTAATTATTTCAATAATCAGCTAATTAATAATAATTTGCATAAAATATCGATATAAATTAGCAATATGAAACTTCTTCAATTCATGATCTAAATAAAGAACAACACTAGAAATACCTAAGAAATTGAATCTAAATTTTGTACTGTATACACATACATTTGTATGTATTGACAAAGGTAGAGCTAACTAACAAGCATGTCCCGGCTCCCCAATGAAAATGGTTGCCAAGAAAAGTGACAAAATGCAAACACAAAAGCTGAAGCACATTCTAATTAAGTGGGTCAGCGTCCCGAAATTTAGAATATCTCAGCAGCCAAAAAATTTCTCAGGAAACGAATTATCTTTTAATTTTATATATGATTATAAAAATCATCTGAAAAAAAAAAAACGTAGAAGCCTTTTTATTGACATATGTTAGATGTTAGTTTTGCCATAATGTTATGTTATTGAAGTAACTCAAACTCATGACATCTTTTCTTCTTTTTTAATTACCGGATCAATCTTATAATTCCCTTACTAGTACCTACATTTGAAATGAAAAATGATATATATATATATATATTGACAGAGAGACAGAAAGATTGTTCTTTCTCTCCTCCAACTTTGACCAAAGCCAACGAGTCAATTAATTAATAAGCTCAATAAATAAGCAAATATCAGGTCCAAGTTAAATTTAATACTATATATCGTCTACTCATCTACACGATGGTTCCTAGCTATATACCTGATATGCTTTCTGTTTCTGATGGCGTTTTAGACATTTCGTACCTATTTATTTAATTATTCATTTATCTTAAAAGAATTAATCTACACTTGATTAAAGATAGAAGCGGTGATAATTTATTAATTATTTTCAAAATTCACAAAATATAACAATTACCTTTTAATGTATAAGAAAAAAGGTTATATAGTGTAAAAAGTTTTATAAAAGTTATATTTAAATTTTATGATAATTATTTTAAAAGTTATATTAACAATAAATTATAATTATAAATAATATAAAAATATTTTATACTATCAGTATATGATTATTAGTCTCTTATTCTATCGGCAAATATTAATAATTATTATATTATGTTAGTGGGAAAACAAAGGGAAGAAGGTCCTAATAATCTAGAAATAATTCAAATATCTCCAAACGTTCGATCTCACCTGTGATAATTAAAATAATCACTATATCCCATAGAAGAATACATATAATCTGTTCAAATCAGCCTATTAATTAGAGAGTAACTTATAATTAAAGGCTTGTGAAAGACACTTGCTAAGTTGCTATTGCTACAGTCCTAACTTGAACAAAAAGAACAAGTATAAATTTTTTTATTTTTTATTATATTCATGTAAATGACAATGTCTTTTCATTTATAATTCATAATTTATACTGTATATATGAGTTCATATGATATGCTCTTTTTTCTTTATAACGGAAATCATTAATTATCAAAATAAAACAGTTTTAAATTCGTTTAACATTAATTGTCCTACAGACAAATCATATTGAATTGTCAGACCTTTGCCAGCAATTTGACAACAGGATATACTTTGAACAGCTAATTATCTTAATCATGTTGCATTTCCCTTGCTATATATTAATTTCAGGACGTTAATTATAGATTTTTTACGTTAAAAAAGGGTACCTGTGGAGTACACCATAAAATGATTGTAGATGAACTTTGCACAAATGACTATCCCTGATAGATTTGTTTGGGTAAAATACCAAGTCACTACCTTCCCTAGTTGACGTAAGTACGTAACGTAGCTATTTAAGAAATACAACTTTTTTTTTTTTATTATAAACAAAATTACAACTGGGAAGCGCAACTTCAGGTGAAAATCACAACATTCAGCTGTCATTATATTGAATCTTAGTCGGCCACCAAACTTGTGTTCCGGCCCCCGTAATCATGCTCATCACATTAATCACAACACCTAGGAATACTTGTAAATTGGAGGGTATAAGTGAGGGGCAATTCTCATCTCTTGAGCTAGTTTTTGGGATTGAGTTAGACTTAAATTTACATTCTAAGAATCTAATATGATATCAGAATATATTTACTCTTCATTTAAAGGGTTACCTACCATGTTATCCACTCACCAAACCTAAAAGTGTTGGATGTGAGAGGGTGTATTAGGAAAAATTCAAGTCTCACATCGATTAAAGATAAAATCAAAATAGCTTTTGGAGTTGAGTTAGACCCAAACTCACATTCTAAGAATCTAAGAGAGGGGATAGATAGATTGAATTGAAAATAATAAGCTTATTAGGTAGAAGAAAATTGACAATTAATAAAAACAAGTTTATTACCAGTTGATATTAAAAATAAAAAGAATGAATTTAACATTTATACATTAATAGTGTAAAACATGATCATTTAATCACAAATCATCATTTTAAATTATTTTAAGATAATTATTTTAAAAATTAATAAACTTAATATACATAATATGTTATGATTGAATAATTGTGTAAAACTTTGTATAATATGTCAATGCAGGCAAAAAAATTAAAATATAACAATTTTAATAAAAAAATTACAAAAATACTGTAGTTCTGAAACTATTTACAAATGTATAGCAATCAAACACGTCACATGTGGACGTGTTCAATCATGCCCAGGGGAGACGTGACTGGGAGCTCAATCACGCCCAGGGTGGACATGACTCAGGAGGTGGCGACACGTGTCATTTTGAGACATGTGTCATTTTGCGGCGCGATGCGTAGAAACTTCGGAAGGTTATAACTTTTGACTAGGATGTCCGATTGAGGTGAAAACGGTGGCCACGCGCTCGAAATTGAGAGGAGAAGCCGTTGGCAAGTATCCAAAAGGGACTTGGCCATAAAGTTTTCCAAAAAGAGGCCTCTAAGTGTCTCAAAATTGCGATTTAATCTTTGAAGCCTAAAAAAATTTCTTGTTTTCTAATTTTTTATCTTTCCAATTAGCGAATTACAAGCTATTTTTTATTTATCTAATAACTTCTCTTAATTTTGAGTGTTTTGACATAAAATACGTCTCCATCGGACATTGCTATGAAAAATTATGGCTGTTCAAAGTTATATGCATCATCAATTTTACGGTATAATTTTGTTCAATTTTTGAAATTAGTTTTACAATCACAATGTTTTCATTTTTTAATTTGTTAAACCGAAATCGTTTAAAAATCTACAATATAATTTTGGTAAATAAATCAAGTGTTAGTTACAGTCAGTGAGCGGACCCACGTTGGTTTTTATGTCCGCAAGTGCGGACATCAAAATTTTGATGTATGCATGATGGTTTATGGATTTGAAGAAGGGTTCATGGGAGTGGTGGTAGTGGGGTTGAACTGAGGTGGAGAGGGTGGTGGTGGTTTTGTGGGTAATGTTTTTTTGGTATATTTATTGACCAAAATTATACTGTAGATTTTTAAACGATTTCGGTTTAACAAATTAAAAAAATGAAAACATTGTGGTCGTAAAACTAATTTCAAAAATTGAACAAAATTATACTGTAAAATTGATGATGCATATAATTTTGAACAATCATAATTTTTCATAATAATGTCCGATAGAGAGGTATTTTATGTCAAAACACTCGAAAATTAAGAGAATTTATTAGATAAATAAAAAATAGCTTGTAATTCACTAATTGAATAGATAAAAATTAGAAAACAAGAAATTTTTTGGGGCTTTGAAGATTAAATCGCAATTTTGAGGCACTTAGAGGCCTCTTTTAGGAAAAAATTTTGGCCAAGTCTCTTTTGAGTACTTGCTAGCAGCTTCTCCTCTCAATTTCGAGCGTGTGACCACCGGTTTCGCCTCAATCGGACATCCCAGCCAAAAATTATGGCCTTCCGAATTTTCTACACATCGCGCCATAAAATGACACGTGTCGCCACCTCCTGAGTCACGTCCACCCTGGGCGTGATTGAGCTCCCAGTCACGTCTCCGCTGGGCGTGATTGAACACGTCCACTTGGGATGTGTTTGATTGCTATACATTTGTAAATAATTTCGGAACTACAGTATATTCGTAATCTTTTATTAAAATTGTTATATTTTAATTTTTTTTGCCTGTCAATGCATATAATCCTTTTTTCTCTGAAAGAAATTTAATTTACTAAAGAAATAGAAAGCAAAAATCAGATACAAACACAATTCAATTAAGAATATAAGCACACCCGACCAAAAGTATAATTAAACTTTTTTTATGTACTATAGAATTCCAACTCAAATTGAGAAGGAAGAGTTTAATATCAAGTGGGTAACTAACAACGTATGCGAACAAGAAAGAATTTGTGAGTTCTGCATTCAATGAATTAGCTAGAGTGTATTTATATTAACTGATTAACGCGTACTTAATGAAAAATTGAAAAAATACAACTGTTGGGAACTTTTTCTAGTCAAAACATTTTATTTGAGAAATTAATATCTTATCATAATAATATTCCCAGAGATGCTCTGATAAAAAATAAAAATAATAAACAACAAATTGTTTCTCAAAGTGAAAAAAGAAAGAGTTGTATATCAAGTGGGTGACTGATAATTTATTTTCTTTAAATTTTTTTATCGACAACTGTTACTTGTTTTTTTATATCAAATGTTCATTAATTATTTATTTGTTGTTATATTTAATATTAATTGAATAAAATTAAGCATTAGGTAAATATAGAAGAAAATTGATATTAATTTCATTTTATTTCATTTGAGTTTAGAGTATATAATTGGGCAAAAGTTAATAAATAATACAATTTAAATATTTAATTAGCAAAATGGTGCAATTTTTCGAATATTTGGCAATCTGGGACAGCCTAACACGCCCAGGCTAGGCGTGTTTAGGTCCCTAACTGCCTATATATTGGCCCAAAAAATCCCAGAATGCATAGCCCTATCATTTCGCGTGCTGTGTAGAAGTTGCTATGCTTCAGGATCTACAGCTTAGGATTGGATATTTTGTGAAGATTAGCGCTGCAAAGAGGTAAGTTCTAAACCCTAAACAATGTTGCATATTATTTAAAGTTGTTGTATTTTTTACCTAGAAAACTGTTAGGGCCATATAAAGTTGTTAGCGACATAGCTGTTAGGTTCATAGTGTGTTGTGTTTACGTTTTAGGGTTTAGGTTTAGTGTTGATACTGTGATTAGGGTTTATGGGGTGATTAGGGTTTAAGTGTTCCGGCTTAGGGTTTAGGATTTATGGGGTGATTAGGGGTTAGGTCCTGGGGTACACACCTAGGGTTTATGGTTTAGGGTTTATTGCGCATGGGTGGATTAGGGTTTAGGGTCTGGGGGTACACACCTAGGGTTTAAGTGTTACGGCGTAAGGGTTTAGGGCCTGGTGTACACACCTAGGGTTGAGGGAATCCGTCTTAAGTGTTTAGGGTTTATGGGGTGATTAGGGGTTAGGTCATGGGGAACACACGTAGGGTTTAGGGTATCCGTGGTAGGGTTTAAGGCGTATGTGGTGGTTAGGGTGTATGGCTTGGCGTGACTGGACCTAGGGTTTAGGTTGCTGTGTAAACAAGATCACTTCTTTATGCCTTTGTGTCTTTGACAATATTGACTTTCTTTCACCATTTGGTGATTTACTGGGACTAGCTAAATCTGTAGAAGTGTTAGTTTGTCCAGTGTGGGTTAAAGATGTATGGTCTACGAAATTCGGTTTAGTTTTACGGTTTAGTGTGTTAATGTTCATTTGTTAGGGTGTGTGGATATATGGGCTACAGTTTAGGGTGTGTTGATAGGTGGGATAGGGTTTAGGACGTGCGTTTATGTGGGTTAGGGTGTGTTTAGTATGTAGGGTTTGTGTTTCATAATTTAGGGTTTCGGGTGTTTGTGTGCTTCTGACGTTTATTTATGTTGATTGCAGGAAATGAGTTCAAGTGGTGCGGAGGTTGTTCGTGTTATGCTATTTTTCAATGGAAGGAAAATTGAAGGAGGAAGAGGTGTTGTCTTCGAAGGGGAGAAAAGGATGACACGAATCAACCCAAATGCAACATTGAGTGATTTGCATCAGAAGATACGTCCAAAATTGGGTGTGGATGGAAACACTTGTATCACATTGCTGACGGCAAGAATATGGCAGCAAGATCAATACATGGGGTTTCCAATACAGGATGATGAAGAATTGGAAATGGTCATTAAAGAATTTTTTAATCAGCCACGGAAGAATTTTTTAGAGTTGTATGTGGATTACACCGTAGTCCAGGAAGCTGTTTTACCCAGGAGGCCAGTTGCTTGTAATTTTGCACATATTGCACCATCATATGATGCTGTAGGTGCAAACATGTCTCAGGAAGATTCACATGACCCAACTTGGGTTATGGATGACGATGAAGATGATGATGATGATGAAAATATAGCGATGGAAGATCGTCTTCTTCGGGAGAATGCTAGTGCGTCCGATAATGATGAAGATGTTGGTGTGGATGCGAATGCATTCCAGCAACACACTGATGTGGGGTCGTCTGAAATGCGGTACCGTGCGGGTGTTGGACCGACACAATCAGAACAACTAGTTGAATGTAAGTTACATGACTTAAACCCTAAGTGATTTCGTATAATTGTTGTTCATGTATATATTTTGCAAACCCATGCTTATTAATGTGTATTGTATTTAAAGGCGGTGCGGTTATTCCTTTTTGGGACGGGATTCCACATTACACATATATCGATTGGAATCACCCAAGCGAAGAAGATTTTTTTGGCGGTTCAGCTTCAGGATCAGGTTCAGTCCAAGGTCCCTGGCAAATAGGGGACGATTTGTTTGTTGAACAGGAATTCCCATCCAAAAAGGAGGCACGAATTGCAGTTAAGCGGAACCTAATGAGGGAGCATCAAGAAGCATTTGTGGTTGAGAGCAAGCCTGACAGGTTTGCCATGAAGTGTGTTGCTCACAAGGATGGTTGCCCTTGGAGGGTTAGGGTGATAAAACCAGTGTACGGTGAGAAGTGGGTGGTTTCAAGATGGGATGGAAAGCACAATTGCCTCAACGACCGTCTATCACAGGATCATAGACAACTTGATGTTGATATCATTGCTTCACTTGTAGCCGGTATGAACTGAGAATTTTTGCTTTATTAGAAAAATATTAATTTGTGTTAAGGTTTGTTGTTAATGTCTATGTTACGATGTCATTTTCAGGAATGATTAAGGAGGAACCGGGCGTGTCCATTGCTTTGGTTCAGGAGAGGATCACCAACAACTTTGGATTTAAAGTTTTGTATTGTAAGGCATGGTATGCGAAGCAGAGAGCGATGGCAATGATTTATGGAGATTGGGAAGAACCTTACGCATATTTGCCGAGGTGGTGCAACTACATGCTTCATTTTTCACCTGGTTCTTTTTTTGATATTGAAACCAATGATTATTTTGTGCACATCGACTGGTCCGAGGGAAGCGTGTGTTTAAGCGCATGTTTTGGACTTTTAGACACTGTTGTGAGGCTTTTAATTTTGCAAACCCGTCATTCAAATTGATGGGACTCACTTATATGGCAAGTATAAAGGAAAATTGCTGATCGCCGTGAGTCAGGACGGGAATAATGAATGTCTGCCACTGGCATTTGCCATTGTTAAGGGGGAGACGTTGGAAGCTTGGGAATATTTCCTTGTTAACATTCGCTTCCACGTAACCCAAATGCAAAATATATGCCTCATTTCAGATCGGCACCGGAGCATTATATCTGCAGTGCAGAATCATGCCGGTTGGCAACCACCTTTTGCGCATCACGTTTTCTGCCTTCGTCATATTGCCAGTAATTTCAATCAACGATTCAAGAGTGCAAGATTGAAGAAGAGCCTCATGACTTTGGGTATGTTCAAAATTATTTGTAATTTAGTCAGGTTAAAAAATGTCTTACCCACCTAACGTTCATGCTTTTATAATTGTGCAGGTTATACTCCCTGTATGGCTGAATTTGACATAGCATATGAACGATTCCGCAATACCAGTCCTGAGGTTGTAGAATGGATTGACAGCATTCCTAAGGAAAAGTGGACTCGTGCATATGATGTCGAGGGGAGAAGATATGGCCATATGACAACAAATTTGTCTGAATCAGTGAACAAGGTGTTCAAGGGAGCAAAGAACATGCCTATTACTGCTTTGGTGAAGCACACATACAGTCGATTGGTTGAATACTTTGTGAGAAGGGGTCAGACGGCCACTGCACAGCTGCAGCAATCACAACGACATTGTAAAAATGTCGTTGATGCTATGAGGCATAATCAGAACGTTGCTACAGGGCATAATGTACGCACCTATAACCTTAAGCAAACGTCGTTTGAGGTTGCCGATGGCTGGGACAGGTCATATTCAGTTACCCTAACTGAGCGTTTTTGTCAGTGTGGGAAGTTTAAGGCCTTCAAATACCCTTGTAGCCATGCCGCAGCTGCTGCTTTATTCATCCGTTAGAATCCTTTGCAATATGTGGATGATGTGTTCCTCGTAACCAACTTGGTTGAGGCTTATTCATTACCTTGGCAGCCTATTGGTAATGAACTTGCCATTCCCCCCCGGTGAAGATCCAATTATCATCCCTGACAGGGCAATGTTGCGTGCGAAGGTCGTCCAAGGTCGACCAGAATTCGTAATGAGATGGACAAAGTCGAAACATCTCAGAGAGCTCATAGATGCGGTCTGTGCAAGCAAGTTGGACATACTCGTGCAGCTTGTCCTACTCGGGGTGGTGTTTCATGATTTGTTTGTTATGTTTGTTTGATAACTGCTTCGTTAAATGTATTTGATTTATAAGAAATGTTGTGTAACATGTATGACGATAATGTTTTGGTTTTGGTGCACATCAATTTTCATTTGTTACGAATTATTTATTTATCATGATTTATGTTACACGTACACCGTTAATTGAATACACCTAACTGAAGATGCCTAACAAGGGCGTGATTGAACATGCCCTAAAGATGTTGTTAAGTGGTGCAATCCATAAGCCCTAAAGATGTTGTTAACTGGTGCAATCCATAAACCCTAAACGAGTATACAAGCAGAGCGTGTCTTTACAAATGAGCGTTTTTTGTGTCACTAGACAATACACATGCATTTATTAATATACGATGAAATCTAACCAACAAATTCAAATATAACCAATTTGTGATTTGGTGTCACTTTAGCCCTTAGAAATCTAACCAACAAATTCAAATCTAACCAATTTGTGATTTGGTTTCACTTTAGCCCTTAGTTATCATGATTTATGTTACACGTACGACGTTAATTGAACACACCTAACTGAAGACGCCTAACAAGGGCGTGATTGAACACGCCCAAGTAGGACTTCTTTGGACACGTGTAAATACGGCGTCACTCAACACGCCTAAGAAATCTTTAGGCGTGACTGAACACGCCCAACTTGGGCGCGATTAACCCCTATATAAGGTAGACGCTCGGACACAACATGTCTCGCCCCGCAAATTTGATTTTGCGTTCGTAACTCCAAATTAGCATTCATTTATCCAAATGGATCAACGAAGCATAACGAGACAGGTGTTTGTTTTCAGTGTGCTACTCCAATAGCGACGCGAGTTCCTAATGAGTGTTCATTTCAGACGCTTAAGAGTAGGATTCACCACACCCTTCTACTAATCGATGACCATTTCGTGGATAACATCTACTACCTACAACCATCCCTAGACACAGGTCAGCACTATTTTTTTCATTCTATCACACTAACAAACGATGATGATGTTTGCAGAATGTTAAGGTGTCACGACCAAATGTCCACTGCTGGTCCTATAGAAATATTATGCACCATAAACAGAACAGCCGATGGGATAATCAACCTACTTCAGTCGACCATCGTCCCCACACATGATGCAACGTTGTACTACAACGAAAGTTGGAACATACCATGAAGAGGCAATAGTCCATGCCCCCCCTGCGCAGTAGCCTCGTAATATACGGGTTGTGTCCTATATGTCGATGCAATAACAGGAGGCCTATAGTAACCCTCGGTGCGCGGCCTCGGTCGAACAATGAGCTCAGGAACCTACTGCACCGGTCTCTGCTGACGGTCTAGCCCACGACCCTCTTTTCTTCATCGGCCAACTGCAACTGAAATCTCTGGTTCGGCCTGAAGCTGGGATTTGGGAGCATGTGGGCCTGCTTCCTCCACACGACAGCTCTCGGCGAAGACAGACATTAACCAACCGACTTCCTCACTCGCCCAATCGAAGTCGAAGGCCTTCTCCCTGTTCGGGCTAGTTGCTGCGAAGTACAACGCCTCGAGCCCATCAAGCTACAATTTTAAACATATACAGATAAATGTCAGGTATGTCATGTACCATAATTATATCAAATAGACAAATGATGATGGGACAAAAACTTACACCACGATCGGTCTTCGCGCCCTTCTTTGTGATGAACCGCTTCCCGTGTTCTCTGTACCAAACCATGTACTCATGGTGTGGTGACAGCAACCCCTGAATCAAGGGGGGAAGCTCAATGTGCTGCTCCCTAGCATCCCATCGCGAAATAAATGGTCTGAGTTTACGAACCCAGTTGTCTTCTCGTTTCCCCCGAAGCGAAAGGTCATGCACACCCTTCAGCTTCCTGGGAGCGCGTAGGATTGGCTGATCCCTCCCGAATTGCCGCATGCATCGATCCGGCTGGGAATATTCTACTGTGTGAAAGCATATGATAGGCGTAGTTGCCATCCACAGCAGTCGCTCATGCTCAGAAGCACCAAGAAAGTCGTAGTCCCCGTATGGTTGCCAAACGACCTGTACACAACAAAATAACACTGTATTAGTTCACAGCATGTTCCACAGATGCAAACGTACAGTAATTGAAAAACTACTATATGTACCTCGTTTCGAGTAAGGGAGTCCATTGCCATCCTATACAAGACCAGTTCATGCGGTTTAAATCGACCTAAAGCATTAAACCTAATTTCAAAATAAGTAATGTTAGTATACTATAACACTTCATTGTTACAATTGTAAACAAGAACAACATATAGTCACACATACCGATGTCCGAAATGCCACTCCGGCTGTGTAGGCAGCGGAATGGCTGGAGCAATTAGTGGGAATCTCAGCCACGCCCACACCTGAAGAAGCATATGACACCCATCCATGTCAGTCCTGGATGGATCTGTACACTCACACATTTGTCTAAACAAGTGTGCAAGGACAACTGAGCCCCAGCTATATCGACCGATGTCCACGAAATCCCCTGCAAGCAACAACATATATCGTGTTGCGACCATGCTACCTCCAGATCGGTCGCACAACAGCCATGATCCGATAAGTCGTGCAATGTGGGTCTTCGTGAACCGCATCACGTGAACAAGTTTGGGAACCACCTCACCCCAATGCGCAAAATGTCTATCAAAGAAAGACAGGCGCAAATATCCACCTTTCAGCTCGGTGTCCTCTTTAGGTTCGTGACCAAACACCTCCTCAATGACGGTCGCCCACTCGTCAACCGTCACTCCAGTAACCACATTGCCCTCCATGGGCAATCCCAGAATACCAGCCACGTCTTCCAACGTGATGGTCATCTCACCCTGCGGCATGTGGAAGGTGTGAATCTCTGGCCTCCATCATTCAACCAGAGCACTAATAAGCGCAGCATACATCTGAAATAAATAAAAATTATTAAACAACTTTATTCATCAAATTAACCAGTCTTAACTCATTTCATAATTGCATGGTTGCATACCTGAATATGTCGCATGCGTGCGACATGAAGAAACCTAGCTTCGCGCAACATGTCAGAAACAACATTGGGTATATCGTCCGGATCTGGTCCACCGATCACTTTACCACGTCGAGTCTTCAATACCCAAGGTGGCACGCCCCCGTTCCACACAACTTGTGAAACGTGCGTGCGCTGAATACGTCTACGCAGAGTGCCCTACTTGTATGGGGTAGGGACAACATAGACAGTGGGATCCATGGGCTCAGCCTCATGATCGGATGCAGATCGCGATGATGATGTGGAGGATGAATCAGCCATCTATTCAGTATCTTCATGTACAAAAATTTAAAACCACAGTAAACAAAATATTAACGTAAAAAACTTGAATTGGAAAACTAATTACTCAATATTAGTGAAGTGTATGTAATACCCCAAACCTAAACCAGAATCCATACATCCTAGGTGTGTAACCCAAGACCTAAATCGTAATCACAACAACAGAACTAAACCCTAGGTGTGTTTCGCAAGCCATAAACCCTAATCACAATGTAAACCCCAAACCTATTTCAAAATCCATAAACCCTACGTCTGTAACCGAACACCTAAACCCTAATTCTAACATACGACCTACACCCTTGACCTGAAAATGAGATTTGCTCAACTCCAAGCTGACTATGTCAACACCGAATCTTTGCTTGAAGCATCATATCAGCATAGACAAGGCCATGCTCAATGAAATACAAAAGGATTTAAAACATCGTGAGTTGGACACCTTGAAGATAAAGACTCATCTTCGTCATTTCAAAAGGAATATATTGGACACTGATAACTAATTACTCAATATTAGAGAAGTGTATGTAACATTCATTAGGTTATTAACTAGCATAAACCCTAAATCGGGATCCATAACCCCTAAGTCTGTAACCGAAGAACTAAACCCTAATCACAACATCAGACCTAACCCTAAACCAGAATCTATAAACCCTAGGTCTGTAACCCAAGCCCTATACACTAATCAAAACATTAGACCTAAACCCTAGACCGGAATCCATACACCCTAGGTCTGTAACCGGCGACCTAAACCCTAATCACAACATCAGACCTAAACACTAAACCGGATTCCATAAACCCAAAGTATGTAACCCAAGCCCTAAACCCTCATAACAACATCAACCCTAAACCTAAACCGGGATCCATACACCCTAGATCTATAAACCAAGAACTAAATCTTAATCGCAACATCAGAACTAAACCCTAAAACCTAGGTCTGTTCCCAGTGCCATAAACCCTCATCACAACGTAAACCCCTAACCTAAACTGAAATCCATCAACCCTACGTCTATAACTGAAGACCTAAACCCTAATCACAACATAACACCTTAACCCTAAACCAGCACCCATAAACCCTAACTATGTACCCCAACCCATAAACCCTAATCACCATGTCAACCATAATCACTGCCCTAGGACCTAAACCCTAATCACAACATAAGCCCTGGACCCTCAACAGGTACCCACAAACCCTCAATTTGTACCCACAATCCATTAACCCTACACATACATCACTACCCCAGGCCCCCCTCAACCCTAATCACTACATCAGCCCTAAACCCTGAACCTACATATGCACCCCAGGCCATAAACCCTACTAACAATGTAAACCCTAATCCTAACCCGAATTACGTTACCCTAATCACTAGCCCAGACCCTAAACCCTAATCACATCGTAAACCCTAACACTAAACTGGAATACCTAAAACCCTACTCACTAACCTAATATATATGTCGGTAACAAGTTCATATGATCCTAACAATTTTCTAATTTAAAAATATAATAAACTAAATACTATAAACAATCAATTAAATCGACTTACTTGTCGACAGCGCTTTGAATTCGACAGGCCTTCGCTTCAGAGGATATCAACACCAAAGCTCTAGAGAGAAGGCAGAGTGATTTCTAGAGAGAAGGTGGAATGGATCAGATGTCATTTTCAGAGGCATATATAGGCACCAGGGCACCTAAACACGCCTGGCTTGGGCGTGTTTAAACACGCCTAGCCTGGACGTGTTAGGCTGCCCCACTTTGCTAAATTTTGTCCAAATTGTACCATTTTGCTAAATAATTATTTAATTTATATTATTTATTAAATTTTGCCTATATAATTGACCGCAATTTAAAATTGAGGGGAACTGATCCTCCTGGATCGAACTGGAAGCTGTAGAAATTCATCTTTGTTCTGTATCATCTCATGGATAGCTCAACTAGCTGATCAAACTTCACAGTCCAAATTAATCATATATAATCAGATTCTTCTGGAGGCATGTCTGAAAAAGACTAAGATAAACCAAAATTAGCGCTTTCCACGTCATTGAGAAAAGCGTGGTCCAAAGAAGAAGTAAAAACAAGTGAAGAAAATGACCTTTCTCGGGCAACTACCGTTCACTTACTCTATCACCAGATTTAATTAATATCATTCCAGGTCACACATGAGCGGAAAGTGCACCATAGAGCCATCAACTCTTGCAAATCATCATCTGCACACAAGGCTTCCAACAACATGCAATCGAATAAAATGTTATGTATCATGACCATGATTCATTTTTTAATATAAAACAACCGTTTGTCAAACAAAAAATCTGAACAATGTGCAGAATCAACATAAGTTAATTTGTATAAGTTTTTTCATATAGTTTTTTTTAAAAGATTATGTTTAATTTATGTATAAGTTAATTTTAATTTATATGAAGAAGTTTATTTTTCTTCTTTTTATTTCCTTTTTTTAAAAGTATTTTTGCATAAGCTTATCCAAATAGATTGTAACTCGCGGACAGCTCATTACAACAGTTATGGAAGGTTTACATTTTTTAAAATTTGCATTAATGGGAAGCACAAGTCTCAATGAACTCGACGTTGTGCTCACTGCACCAATGTAGGTGTGTTGGATTTTCGGTGGGAAAGTCAAAAAGTATATGAGAGTAAAATTAGTTCAGAATCATGTTTGATTATTTTTCAAAAGTATGCTTTGAGAGTAAAATTTTCCTAAAGAATGAGTTTTGGATAAGCAAAACTCGTGATATTTTTGTAAACTTAAGTTTGATCAAAACTTAAATTTACAAACTTTAATCCGAACATGCATTATATTCCAAGCAGGACCTTAACTATTCTGATGTTCCGTGATTGGTTCTTCATCCCTCCATAAACTAGTTCCTTCAGATTCAATTCGGATATTCCATACTCAGACCTTGAATAAAAATTGACAGCAGAATCGTTTTCTGTGTTTAATATGAAGTGGATAACCTGGAATAAGGTCCACTTTGTTTAGGATAAATATCATGGAATTGAGTCCACTTTGTTTCCAATGCAAAATAGTTTCGAATACCAGTGTATGATACGCAATCTTGATCATGAACTGCAGTTAGGGAAGACATGTGCACATATATAATAAGAAAAAATAAAGTTATTTCAGAATTCAAATGCATGATTCAGCACATAACTTTCCTCATGGATTAAATCGTTAACAACTTAAAGAAGAGTCAAGTGAAGGATCGATGCTGTCATCACTCATGTCAATAGAAAGCAATTAATCCTGGAATCAAATAATACTGGAAGATAACATCCAAAGTGAATTAACATGAGCATCGATCATCGCATTAGGCTTGGTTAAAATCCAAAACAGAATGCTAAATTACGTCACATGATCTAGACTCCTATTTGTTATGTTGTAATTTGGTCCCTTATAATTAAATTTTTTCATCCTTCTAACCCGTGGATTGAAGTGGCACAGACTAAGAGTAGAAATTTCATGAACCCAATTAATTATTTTTTAGGCCAATTAAAACAAGTCTGCTTAGTGATGGTATGTTTGGGGATCAAAATTCTTATTTTCTTATTACTTTAATTTTCGGGTTTAACATGTGCAATGTTATTGATATAGTCATTGCTTGAAGGGATTTGCTGTATTCATTGTTTATTGATGGTATATAACAAGTTCAAAACAATATAATATGTCCTATAAATAGAGAAGAAATAAAAATATTTATCTAAAATATTATTTATTCATTACTTACTAAAACACTACATTACCACACGACTTTCCTATAAAACTAGAGTTTTATAAATGTAATGCTAACTATAAGAAAACACACTACATTACCTAAACAAGCATACAACTTTCCTATAAAACCAGAGTTTTATAAATGTAATGCTAACTATAAAAAACACATGGGGGAAGACAATCAAGGAACTAAGTTTTATTCATTTTTCTAGTGTGTTCTCCCTAAACAATACTAGTTTACTTTTCTAGCAGTAGCGCTTGCTGCTCCTTCCGAAGTGCTTCAGGCCTCTCCTCCAAATCTTCTATGCACTTTCTGGTATCATCGAATGCGCTCTTCCTTCCTTTCAGAATCCATTGTTCGAACACTTGTTAAATACATGTTCAGCACTCTACGGTGCTCTTGAATCTCATTGTGCAATTGACCCATCTCAGCATCAATTAGAGAAAGTCTACCTGCAGAATCCATAACTATATTATACGTGCTATTAGAAAATATTTTTAGTTTGAATGTTATAAAGTGAGACAGCCTACGATCCATTTATAAAGTGCCAAAGGAATCCCGTATCATACTTGTTTAACGAGCCAACTACCCACCTCATGCATATATGTTATATGAGCAAAAACAACCTACCTTTCATGCATAAATAGCCGGTTTGCTTAATTAACTAAAAAGGGTACGGTAGTGGTGACAGCTCAGGTTGAGGGAAGATCCACAATGTCATACTCATGGGCATGTATTATATTTGTAGCCGAAGTAGTGCTTTTTCTTTGATCAAGTCTTGGTATTTCATTGTTTATATAAAGGACATATTTTTCACATTTTTCTCTCTCTATAAAATAACATTTGAGAATTAATTGCGACTTTATGCAAATTGATTAAGATCCAGCATTCGGAAGTTAGGAGGTACAAGAAACTTTTGTTGACCTCAATCAATATCTCAGTTTGATCACCCAAATAAATCATACATAAGATCAGTGGCGGATCCAGAAAAATAATCAAGGAGGGACACTAGTGACAGACCCAGAAAAATTTATTTATGTCTGCACACTTAGTGGCGGGGCTGTCCCAAATTTTTTTTTGTAAAGAAAATTTAAAGGAACAAACAATTATAAACCATAATCTAAAGGAACAAATAATAGCCAGATCAAATTATTGTTCTGGATTGAATAGAACAATGAAAGAAGCTTATTGTAACTTGCGATGAGATTTCAAAAGAATATGATAGATTAGTTTAGATATAAGTATTGAGTTTGAGATCTTTGAACATGAGCTGTTATAATATAGACTAAAATATTTCTACAAAATGCATATGGTTAAACGGTATTTCTCACTTCAATGAAAAGCAAGAACTTTAATCACCTTATAAACAAGTGTTAATGCATGAATTACAAATGAAAATAATTAACAAGCACTGCAAACTATATAACAAGCACGAAAAATAATTAACAAGCACTGCAAATAAGTACTAAGGGTATATTAATATTTTAATGGAAAAATTTAAGGGGGGCATTGCCCCCAACTTATAAGGTAGATACGCCCATGCATAAGATCATCTCTTGAAGCTATAAAGGGTTTTAGAAAAGGATACCTTTCAATCCCAATTAATCATATAATATATAAAGTCAATTTCTTAGAAGCTTTTGAAATGCTAGTCTATGTAGCACCGACACCGACACGTGACACGTGACACGACACGACTCGACTCTCCGACACGTCAATCTTAAAAATTATGAATTTCGACACGTTGGGACACGTTTTAATATTAAATAATATTTTTAATTTATATAGTGTATATTTCATTTAATGTTCAATTATTTACTGGTTCAGTCTCACAGAAAAATTATCAGTTATCATATATTAAAAAAATAAAAATAGCACAAGCCAAACTACAAGGTTCACTACTTCACTCACTGAACCTTATGGGTTTTCAAATAACACAAGCCATACATAAACAAGGTGTTACACAAGCAAGATATTATAAAATACTGTAGTCCATAAATTATATTTGTAATAAAAAAAACCTACAAAAACTAAGCAATTAAAAAAAGCACCCAGCCACCCAAAAGGCCCACCGTCCATCAAGAGTGAGATAGCGTCCACCCAAAAAAGCAATTAACCCGCAACACTTACGGTAAGTGACTTACCTTACCCCCAACCCCAAGAGTGAGATAGCGGCGCGCGTGATGAGCAGAGAGGAGACGAGTCACAGCCGCGAGGTGCGAGCAGAGACGAGATGCCAGCGGCTGCGCGAGCGATGGTGACGCGACGGACGGCGACGCGAGCAGCGACACTAACGGTACGGACTGATGTGAATGGCGCACGAATGGCAGGAGCAAGCGGCGTGACTGTTGTGAAGGAGGATAAACAAGCACTGCAGGAAAGGCTACAAGTAAGGGTTTTATAATTTTTTTTATTTTACAAAAATGTCATTTGACCGTGTCGGACACGGTCAAATTTGTGTGTTGGCGACGGTCAACGTGTCGGAGATGTTGACCATGTGTCTGACACCGTCTCGGAGCGTGTCGGCGCATGTCGGAGTGTCGGGTCGTGTCCGACACGATTCAGCTGGTATTTTGGCTTGTCCGTGCTTCCCAGATGCTAGTCATAGCACCAGAATTAGTTATTGTCTTGATAGTTATGGTGGCATGCACTTTAACACTATAATTAAATTTAACGGTATTTTGCTCACCATGTTGGAAACAAATGTTGGAATAGTAATTTGTAATTTTGGAGAGTCACGCCTCCAAGATAATTAGGCCTCTCACGGATCTTATTTATTTCAGAACATCTTACATGCTTAAAGTTTTGATGACATTAAGTGATTTAACGTTTGTTAACAATATCTATAATTAATTGAAAAAACAACACTGGTTGATGCAGAGGAAGAGCTTTTAGTTGTCTCTTCCTAATTTTTTTTATCTCTTTCATTTTTTTTTCCTGAATGAGTTTGTAGCGAAAACCAATTTAGCTTTTTTGACCAATTGATTTCTTTATCTCATAATCTTTTCTCACTCATGTGACTTGTTGCCTTTGCTTTGTAACTGAGGTGTCCTTTGACTAAGTCTACTTAATAACTGTCATTTTATTCTATCTGGTCTATTTTACTCACTTTTATCTTTCTTTTGTTTTTTTTTTAATTCAAAATATTTTTTAAATGATAAAAATGAATCCAAATAAGATTATAATTAAGTGTTTGAAGATAAATAAAATACTGATTCATTTCAGATTTTCTTAACTGTCTGGCAGCCTTTGTTCAAATGTTCATTGCCTGCAGACCGACGTAGAAATTTATAAAATCATAAAGAATTAAAAAAAATTAGAGGAAGGCTATTATGGTCACACTTTTGAACACTCACTTTTAAACAAACTCCTTCCTATTCGCCCAAGTCAGCTAAGTTTTTAAAACTGTTACTTGATTACTGATTCAGCAGGTTCAGCCCTCTGCTTTTGTACTTTTTAAGGACCTAAACTGTGTTCTCCAACACAAATTGTTCTGTGACATGAAGAACTTGGATATCCATATGAAATCAAACCCGACGAACTTGGGGGCACATTCAATAGCAGTTGACAGCAGTTTCAACCAAATTAATTTACTATAGTATATCTCAAGTGAACTTGCAGACATTGGAAATTCTGAATCATGTACTGGATCAAAGTAGAGAAAAGTCATCGAAGAACCGGTTAGCGAATTATTATAGAGAGCGAATCCTTGCAATTGTGTCATTCTGGTAACACTAACAGATGGTAGAGGCATGATATACAAGGCCATAATTAATAAACTGCAAACGCAGTTAGCCATACTTGATTGATTCGGAATCAAATGGCTTCGATTAATTACTACTGATCAGCTTTTGTTATAATGCTATTGGCCCAAAGACTTGGTATATAATATTCACTCTTTCTTTAAATATAAGAATTTTTAAATTAATTCACACTCTTTAAAAAAATTGATTAATTTAGTTAATAACATTAAATTTATTATAATTTATATAATATTATAAAAACTACCCTTAAAATTATTGAAACTCATTAATTTTCTCTTTTCACTTAATTACTCGATCTTTTCCTAATTAATTATTATAAGCTAGTCTAAACCGTTGGATTATACAGATGATTATGATTTTGCCACTTGTACCATTGCAAACAATAAATTGACACTTTTCTTTCCCTCTCAAAACACTTCAACGTTCCGTGCTCTTGCCTCTTGGACGCTGCATTCTTGAGCAATATTTTCTTTCAAGGACCTCATCGTTGAACTTGTCATTGCTTGCTTGATTTTCATCATCACAGAACAAATATTTTGATTTTAGTCTTTGTGTTGGTTATGCATTGATTGATGTGTTTACAAAGGATGACACTGATAAAGAATCAACACACATGGTATTTGAGAAATTGCAACACAAAAATGTAATTAATTGGACTTTATTGATTATTGGATTTGCACGTACAACTAGGTTAGTGTTGCGGTTTCGACAAGTATACCGTTCGTTCCAAGTAATAAAGTGATAAAATAAGATATCGTTCCCTCGAAGATTGGTGCACCAATTTTATTATAACTTATATCTAAAAGTTGGACAAATAAATGTTTGGTAAAAGTGTGTTTTGCGTGTTTGAATGAGTAAGATTAAAGATAAGATTAAGACGTAACATGTAATTATAAACAACGACATTAAGTTTATGACACTATAGGAGAAAGAGTAGCCAGGGCACCCACACTCGATGCTTCTTACCAAAGTATTCAGATTGTCTACTACCTTCAGTTATTCAAGTTACTCAGCAAATGTGTCTTCATACAAAGTATTAGTCAAGTCCTAATTCCTTAGTGACATTAATCCTTTAACCCACTTAAAAGTCCTAATTCCTTAGTAACCTTCCTAAGGTTAAGCATTGAGTTGACACATTGAATTAGCTGTAAACATACATTTCTATTCCTAGATAATGTAAAGAATGTTACTTTACCTAAGTCAAAGTCTAGAACCCCAATATTCTTATTGTGAACCTAGCTCTTAACACATTATCAGAATGATCAAGTCTAATAAGGAGATATAATCCATTCAAAGCAAAGTACAGTAAAATAACTTGATATAAAAGAATAATAGCATCCAATCCAATCCAATGGAAGTTTACATCAAGTGTATGGTCCTAACTACAAATATGAACTAGCCAAACCTAGTCATGGTTGGCTTTGGTAACACAAAAAGAAGCATGCCCATGTGAAGAACAAACAAGGAGAAGATGAAGAAGAAGGAGAAGCTTCACTTGTTCTTCACAACTCCAAGCCCTAGCTAAGCACCTCCAAGCTCTTTTAAAACCCTCCAATCTTATTATTTTCTTGCAAAAGTCCTTCACTCAGAAGTGGGTTCTGATATTTATACTTGGGGAAGTGAATCTCCCAAATTGCCCTTAGCAGAGTGCACAGTACTGCAGAATACGAAGTCCCACGCTGATCGTGCCTGATGTTAGACTTTTGGCAAGCATACCAATTGTCGTTGTTAGTTAAAAAATTTATAAAAGTTCGTCTCCACAGGGACTTGATTTTTACTCAGTTAACTCAAATAAAGCTTAACAGTTTAATAGTTATGTACAATGAGTGTGAACGGAGTTTCATGCAGTTGCAGATTAACAGAAATGATGAAAATTTAGAAGAAACGGAAATAATAAACTTAATACGGAAGATTACGGAAGATTACGGAAAGTTATGAAAGATTACAAAAATTAGTAAAACGAATTTGATTAAATTAAGAACGTAGGATTGGATTTCATCGTTCATACCTTTAGTATTCAATTAATATTACCATGCATAAGTTATTTTCTTTTATTATTGATGCACACATAAAATCACCCCAAATCGATCCCTCGCATTTGAGAATCCTAAGAATATTTATCAAATATCGATCCCTCACATATGAAATAAATATCCCAGCATTACGATTATATTCGCGTGCTTATTTGCAATCTAAACGTTATGCTCTATTCCTAGCAACATAACGTAAAGAGTAAATTAATTCAGTTCAAACCCTAAGATTACTTTCTAGTCTCACTTACTATTTAAGTTCATGATACTAGTGATCAAGTAGAATCAAGCGTTAAGTACAGAATAAAATTACCAATAATAAATAGAAAAGACTTATGCAAAATAAATATCAAAAGAAATACTATAAGGGTAAGAAGATTACATCCAATCCTTTGAGAGAAGCTAGCCAAGCATGGGCAGAAACTCCTTAGGAAAATAGGTGAAAAGATTCATCATCGCTTTCCGTTTTGGCAGAGTTTCCACACTAATTTTTCCTCTCTCACTAACCTAAACTATCTACTAACAAAGATTTAAAGAAGCAAGAGCTTAGGAAAAGCTTAGAACAAGAGAGAGAAGAGAGATTTTGAAGTAGCAAGAGGTGCCTTATGCCTTGGGGTGCTTGGGTATTTATAGGGGGGTGGTCTGAGCGAGTTTGGTCGCCCAAGCGACCAATTCCTTCATTAAATACTCACTTGGGCGAGTTAATTGCAACTAGCAGCCCACTTGCAAGACCACTTGGCCCTCAAGTGGCCCATTTGCTGACCTTGCTCGCCCAAGTGAGCAAAATGCACTGGGTTCACTCGCTTGGGCGAGTTAATTGCACCGCCAGAAGTTTCTTTTGGGCTTTTGGGCTGAATTACTTGCTGCACCTCCCAGATTTGCTTCTGTTAATCATTTTTGCTTGCTTTAAAGTTACGGAAGCTTCGGAATTCACGAACGCTAGCAAAATAAAAAGGAAAGTTGGATGAATCTTCGAGAAACATAAATGCTAAGTGCTCGATATAAACTAACTAGATTAGGGCAAATTTTTATAGATATTCTTAGTCAAAACACAAGATAAGTGCCTTAAATGTAACCCGAATTTCATTAAGATATGGCACTTATCACCTGACTCGCGCTACTCCTTTTCAGTCTCGCGCAAATTGCGCAAACCCTGGCGCGGATGGCGCCAGTCTTCAGCAAGGTTTCCCATTTACTCTTCATTTGTGGCGTGGTTGGCGCCAATGGTGGCGCGGGTGGTGCCAAATCACATGGAATCCTTGAGATGGAGAGCACTTTTGGCGCGATTAGTGTCAGACTGGCGCCAGTTCACAGAGATTCCCCATTTGTAGAGCAGTTCTGGCTTGAATAGCGCTGAATGGCATGCGAATCGCACTGGTAGGGAGAGAAGAAAGCCCTTGCTTTCATGATTGGCGCGACTGGTGCCAAAGCTGGCGCGATTGGCACCAGGATTTTGGTTTCTCTTCCTCTGCACTTCTTTTTGGCTCTTTTCAACTGCAAAACATATAAACTGAGTGAAAGCATCATTAAAGAGGATTTGTCAACAATTCTATCAAGTGGAAGCAATTATCATTCATTCTAATGCAATTGATGACTTATTTAAGCTTGGAAATACTATATGCTAAGTGCATATCAGTTTGCTAGGCCCGAGAGCTTGGAGTTGGAAAATGGCATCCAAGGAAACAATATCCACTTTTGTTTGTTAACAAAATTAGGAAAAGCAAAAGTCCTTGAACATAACTTCAATTTTGTTTACTTGGATTGGAGCTGGAGATGCCATATCGACCTAGCTATAGTCGTCAGAAGTGAAAGTGTAAAGGGTAGAGGTTTCACCAACATTGGTTAGATAAAAGGGGAGAAGAAACAAAAATAAGGAGAGTGCCCATTTAATGAAACACTGTGTTTTTGCTGAATAGATTTGGATTGTTATTTTTTATCCTAAGGTGTATATTGATTTAACTAGATGTTCTCCAATTTTTTATCCTAAGAATGTATTTATCTTTTTATTATATAATATTTATTATAAAATAATTAAGACAAATAAATTTGAAAAAAGAGTCTTATATTTAGAGATTATATTTAGAGACAGAAAGAGAATAGTGATCAATGGATGCTCATGTGGTTGCTTCCTTTGAAATTTTTCATGTGAGGACAATGGATGTTGTTACGTTGAAGCACAATATTTTCCCCTCAAATGAGTATTTATACATATAGATCCTAACATCTTGATAAGATTTGAAATTTAAAAAAATTAAAACTAACTTCCTAATATTTCTCCTATCTATAATCAGATGCAAATTCAAATGAATTCAAAATATCTTTAAATTCAAATATTTTAATCTAACACTCCCCCTCAAGTTGGTGCATGAATGTCTATCATGCCCAACTTGTTCATCGCTTCATTAAAGGCTTTGGCAAATACTGTTTTGGTCAACACATCAGCAAGTTGATCTTCAAATTTTGCAAACGACAACTGAATAATTTTCTAGTCCAGCTTCTCTTTAATAAAATGTCTATCTACCTCAACATGTTTAGTCCTATCATGTTGAACTGGATTGTGTGCAATCTGTATGGCTGCCTTGTTATCACAATATAACTTCATTGGTTCATCATAACTTATTCCAATATCCTTTAAAACACCTTTTACCCACAATAATTCACAATTTCCTAAAGCCATGCCCTTAAATTCAGCTTCTGCACTTGTTCTAGCCACCACCTTTTGTTTTTTGCTTTTCCAAGTAACCAAGTTACCTCCTACGAAAGTAAAATAAGATGAGGTTGATTGTCTTGTAGCCTTATCCCCAGTCCAATCTGAATCAGTGAAGCCTTCAACAGTTAGTTTATTATGTTTTAAAAAATACAACCCTTTTCCAGGTGTTCCATTTAGATATCTTAAGATTCGATAAACTGCATTCATATGATCTTCACTTGGAGAGTGCATAAATCTACTAACTACACTGACAGAATACGCAATATCAGGTCTAGTGTGTGCTAGATAGATTAATATTCCAACTAGTCTTTGGTATTTGTCAATGTCTGCTTGAATTTGATTAGGATAAATGTAACACCCCAAAATTTTAGGAATTACAGTCAATTACTAGGGTAAAATGTTAATGAGAGGCAGTATAAAAATTTAGGGAAAAATGACGAAAATACCCCTGGACATTTTGTAAATGACCAAATTACCCCTAGGTATTTTAGCAAGATATCTTAAGGAGAAAATTTTATAAATACTCTTGGATGTTTGAAAAATGATCAAAACACCCTTAGGGTGATACTTACAGAGATACCTTGAACATTTTTTTGAAATGACGATTATACCCTTAAGGTGAGTGGTGAAATTACCAAAATGCCCTTTAGGTCAAAAAATGACCAGATGATTTTAGAAATTTGTGGGAACCTCAGTATTGGATAAAATGATTTTAGATAACAAATTATTAGCAAGGTTGATGGCAGAGAACCCTGAACTAGAATTTCTAGGAATTTTGGAAGATATTTTGAAAAGAGCTTAATCTAAGCTACCTCAGACATCAGAAAATTATAGGAAAAGTATGGACATAATCTATAGGATTTTCTCTTAATTATGGGAGGAATAAGTGTTCTAAATAAGTTAGTTTAGTAATTTTAATAATTGAAGGCAAAATGGACCAATAAGAAGCAAGATAAAATCACTTGGTAACAAAAGCATAAAATCCACTAAACCTAGGCTATTCTATGTGTAAAATGGAAAAAACTTGTGAAGATTACTCTTCAAGCTAGCAATCCTACGTATAACATGAAGAAGAATGTGGAAATTAGACACTTGGAAGATAAGGATTCAATAGCCAATGAAAATCAAGCAAATGGAAAGATAAGGCAATTATGGTTTTTAGAGATATTTTGCACTTCCAAGGAGTAGAAACCGAAATTGAAAGCTAGACCAAGGGGGGGAAGCTACGTGCAAGTGGAATAAAAGAAGAATAATGAAAGAAGTTTTAAGATAAGGCCACTTGTAAGGAGGAAAAAGATTAGCCAATCAAATGGAACCTAGTGGAAAGTTAGCAATGATAGCATTTGGAAGATATTTGCATTCACAAATGAGTAGGAACCATAAATAAGCTTGGACAAAGAGGGAGTATACGTGCAATTGAGAAGAGAAAGGGAGAAGGATGTAGAAACAAGCCACTTGGAAGATTAGGAAAGGCTAGCCAATGAGAGCAAACCAAGTAGAAAGCTAGCCTTGGATATTTTCAAGCTTAATCACCCTATAAAAAGGTGTAGGAACCAAAATTTTGGGCTGTCCTTAAAGGAGTTCAGCCGTGTAAAAATCTATCCTAAAGCCTTTCCATTTCATTCTACCTTTTACCTAGAACACAAAACAAAGGCCTACACCTTGGAAGCTCACGTGAAGCACTAGCAATCCTAGGAGCAAGGATTATTCAAATTTTAAAGAGAACAATAAGGTATGGGAAGTTTATGATAAATATGGTTTAAGTGTGTTGTTAGGATTCTCAAATTGTCTAAGAATTAAGTCTTGCCTATTAGGTGTTTGATTAATTGCCTCAAAGAACTAAGGTTGGTTTAATGAAGTGATTAATTGAAGAAATGATTTGAATTTAGTTTAATAAAAGATTGGTAGTAGGAATGATTAAAATTTAGCTTAATAGGTAATTGTTTAATTGACTTGAATCTTGGTACATGATGATATCTAAGAAAGTAGTGGATTTAAATGATAATTATATAAAGGAATATTTTCACTAAAGTTTATGTGTTGTTTATTGTGCTATAAATTCTTGAGTTTACTTATTAAATGTTATATTAAAAGTATGATGGAATCATGTTTATTATGTTGCACTATTTGAGTTGTGATGAATTATGATTTGTTCTGAGGAATCTAGGAAGTGGATTGTTATTGTATAATTGGGATTTTTTGTGTAAAGAAGTTATATATTGCTATCCATATATATTAAACTCTGTAATAGATTCATGTTGACAT
>QARZ01000293.1:23819-50938 GCA_013407115.1 Glycine latifolia | reverse complement strand
CTCCAGTGAAAATCAACTTTCTGGAGCACTTCCCACGCTCCAGGCGTGGCTCCCACGCCCCAGGCGTGGCACTCCAGTGAAAATCAACTTTCTGGAGCACTTCCCACGCTCCAGGCGTGGCTCCCACGCCCCAGGCGTGGACTCCTTCAACTCTAATTCTGTCACTAATCCGTCGCTAATTCCGCCACAAAATCCGTCGCTAACGCTTTTTCTGACGGAATATAGCAAATTTTAAACTTTCTTTCTTTTTCTCTTAATTATTAAACCTAGGTTATTATAGATGCAGTAGTTGTAGGTGTTAAATCTGTGATTTCAAGAGTAGGTGGAGTAATATTCTGACTGATAGTTGGTATGGTATCATATGGATTAGGAATTGGAACATTATTGTGAGCCACCGAAGTGATGAAGGTCTAGCAGTCAATTGATACTTCTTCTCCAATGGATATTACAGTCCCCCCTGAGAAGAAGGGTGGGTTACTTCCCCTGAGTAATATGCTTCAGTTTCACTGAAAGAAACATCAAGAGTAATATATGTTTTTCGAAGAACAGGGTCATAGAAATGGTAACCTTTCTGAAGATCAGAGTAGCCAACAAAGATACACTTACAAGCACAAGGATCAAGTTTGTTACGAAGTACCTTAGGGATATGATCATAGGCAGTGCAATCGAAAACCCTAGGTTAAAGATTAGATGTGTAAGGGATGGAAAAAATGATTGAAGTTTTGCAAAAGGAGTTTGAAAACCTGGGACACTTGAAGGAGTCCTATTAATGAGATATGCAAGGGAAATAACAGCCTCACCCCAAAAAGAACGAGGGACATGCATGCCAAATAAAGAAGCACGAACAACCTCTAATAATTGTCGATTTTTTTGTTCAACCAACCCATTTTGTTGGGGTGTATACGCACAAGAAGTTTGGTGTTTGATACCGCGAGAGTCAAGATACTCATGAAAGGAAGTACCAAGATATTCCATGCAAAGGAAGTACCAAGATATTCCATGCCATTGTCGGATTGGAATATCTTGACAGAAGTTTGAAACTGATTTTTTACAATGTTATAGAACTTTTTAAAAACATCAAACACCTCATTCTTATGTTATAAAAGGGAAATTCAAATCATACATGTACATTCATCCACAAAAGTGACATAGTAGTAAGCACGGGAGAGTGAAGGAACCTTGGCAGGACCCCATACGTCTGAATGTATAACTTGAAAAGGAAAATTACTTTTATTCAAACTGGGAAAATAAGGAACACGGTGGCTTTTAGCCAATTTACAAACTGAACAATGGAAATCAGAAAGACTCAAAGATGTAAACAACTTAGGAAACAATTTTTTCAAGTATCCAAAAGACAAATAACCTAATCTATGATTCCATGACCAAATGTCAGCAGAAGCTTGTGATTTATTAAATGTGGTACACGCCCGAGTCATTGAAGACAAAAGGTGTGTCCCTAGTTCCAAATAATAGAGATCCCCATGTTTAACACCACAACCAAGCATCTTTCTCTGATGGATGTCATGAAAAGAACAGAAGGTAGGTCCAAAAACAACAGAGCAATTATGGTTAGTAGTCAACTGACTAACAGATAAGAGACTAAATTCCAAATTGGGAACACAAAGAACTGAGTGAAGGGTGAAATTAGGGGCTAAAGTTAGGGATCCTTGACCAGTAATACTGGAAGTGCCCCTATTAGCAGTAGAGATAAAGGGGTGGGAACAAAACCGAAAATCATGCAACAAGGAGGAGTCCTGAACCATATGATTTGAGGCTCCTATATCAATAATCCAAGTAGAATTCCTACTTTGTGCAGAAAAAACAAATGCTTACCCAATATGCCTGCGTGCACGACATTTACCTGGGGAGGAGAAGAGGATGTCTTAAAGGAGGAGGTTAATGTTCTGTCTGGAAGTTTCTTGCGGGGACTTTTTGTAAAATCCCATCAGCCAGGATATCCAATCAGTTCATAGCAGCGTTGCTTGGAGTGACATGAATTACCACAATTAGAGCAAACATGTGAAGATGATTTACCATAAGGTTTGGCATTGCGAGGGCGATTAGGAACCCGGGCCTGATGAGAAAGGAACGACGTGCCATCAGAAGTTGGTTTAGGAGCACCCATGGTCTGGCGTTGGTGGAAATCACGATGAATATAGGCATAAGTGCTCTCAAGGTCAAGTTTGGGGTCCTTCCGAAGAATTTCTTCATGAACTTGATCAAAGTCAGAGTCCAATCCAGCCAAAAAATGTGAACATGAAGGCGAGAGAGGGCCGAATGACCATGGATGACACCGTCCACAGTGTTGGAGGATTGCAAGCAATGATCGATTTCTTGAAACAGAGAGAGAAATTCATTATAATAGGTAGATAGAGGCCTACCCATTTGCTTTGTGGAGAACGGTTGATGGTTCAGGTCGAATAAGCAGGTTTCATCGGACCCATCATAGAATATCCGAGAGGCTGCATCCCAAATTTCGTGTGTGGTTTCCAAGCGGATAAATCGCTACATAAGGCTAGGGTTCATAGCATCAATCAACCAACTTTTGACTCTCTTATTGTCGGTAACCTAGGCATCATAGGAAGGATCAAAAGGAAGAGGCTTTAGAATTTTTTCGGTAAGAAAACCAGATTTGTTACGTGCACCAATACGCATATCCATCAGTTGTGACCATAACGGGTAATTGGAATTATCCAAGATGACGATTAAGGAAAGAGATGAGTGATCTTGATGAATCACAATATTTGGGGTAAAAGAAGGGTTTGTTGAGGAAGAATTGGTAGTAGCATAATCAGAATTGGGTGGAGGATCCATTTGGAAGATAAGGGAATTAGAGATATGATGAAATTGAGATTTTGGAAAAAAAATATGAAGGAAGTTTCAGGTATGGGTAAAAAAAAAAACTGAATAAAGGATGGGTGAGGAGGAAAAAATATGAGGAAAACAAAGCAATTCCGTGTGGAACATTAATGGCTCTGGTGCCATGTTACGTTGAAGCACAATAGTTTCCCCTCAAATGAGAGTATTTATACATATAGATCCTAACATCTTGATAAGATTTGAAATTTAAATAAACTAAAACTAAAACTAACTTCCTAATATTTCTCCTATCTATAATCCGTTACATATGCAAATTCAAATGAATTCAAAATATCTTTAAATTCAAATATTTTAATCTAACAGATGTCCTAGCTACATGGTTTTGCACAAATTAAGGAATTAAAAAAGGATTGTAGGATTCATATTTGTGAGAAGAGAAAATAAAGATGCAAGGTCTGATTCATGTGGAATATCTTTGAGAAAGTGCATAGATGACTCTCATTGATATATACATACAAATGGGATATACTTAGTTCGCCCTAAAATGTCTTTAATTTTTTTTAAAATTGAGTGATATTTTTTTTTCACTTTTCAATGAAATATTCAAATTTTTATTCCAATTTTATTATATAATAAATAATATTATTTTGAAATATTTAATAATACATTTATTAAAATTAAGAGAAAGAATAAAAATATTTCAATAAAATTATTTTCTAATAAATATTATTTTTTTTGAAATATTTATTTTCTTAATCTATATGACAAAATCTTAGACATTAATCATTATTTTAGGACACAGAGTACTTGAACTGAACACTGATGCAGTAAAATCCAAGAGACAGATACAAAGTATTCAAACGCTGAATTAAATGTAGTTTGCTCTACTTTCTGCAGTTGGTAAAATTAACGAGGATACAATTTGATCAAGTTTCTATGAAAATTAACGAGCCCATAATATTTGTGAAGAAATAAACTGGCCACTGGGAAGCTGAGACATGCAAACATTCTTGAATGCATGTACAAATAAATGTCAACCTTTTATATGCTTGATTTTGATCGAAGACTATGTATTGGGCATATGAGTCTATAATCAGGAAAAAAAAAATTCCTGTATAGGACTACCCAAGTTTAAATAGATTAAACTATGGAAAAAAAAACTTCTAACAAATTTTCACGAATATAACCAGTACAAGAAAAAATAGTTCATTAGTTAGCACTTTGAATTAGGAGTATTAAAATTCAAATAAATACAAAATAAAAATCGAAAATCGAATCAAATCATTTTTTTTAGATTTGTTTGGATAATTATTTTTTCAAACTAATTGATCTGGTCTGTGATTTGTATTTTTTAAACCAAACTAAATCACAGTTATACTAACACTTATATTAAAAATAACGTTTTATATGTATATCACTTGTATGGTAAGACATTTTGATAACCTGGGACAAAACAATATGAATTTTGCAACATTTGACTTAGTACCACTGAAAGATTGGGTCGAATATTTAAAAAATAGCCCAAAAAGTGAAATGAATGTTGGAATAATTGGTTTATATGGATCGTTCCTAGTATAAATAAGTATTGTAAAGTTTTTTTTTTTTTAAAAATTAATCCCTTAAATTTATTCAATTGTTGTTTTTGGTTCCCTATATTTATTTCATTTTTTAGTCACTTAATATTAAAAATAAATATTTTTTAGACTTTCTATTGCAAAATTTAACGGTCAACAATTTGATACCTAATCGAACTTAGTCCCAAATCTAGTACTCATTTCCCTAATCTTTGAAATTAATTTATTCAAAATATCAATCTAGTCAATTGTTAGTTTCAAAGATTAATATTTCAATTAATATTTGACTAAATTAATATTTGAAATTAATATATTTTAAATATTAGACTAAATTAATATTACTTTGACATATATTTTGACTTTTTTTTTTTGTATTAGAAAATGGTAGAATGAGAAGGTACTCCTAATATTATCATTCGAGCATGACACCAATGACATACTGTTGTTGCCAACAAAGGTCCATCTAGAGAATTATTGTACGAGTCCGAACTACAAGCAATTCCACCCAATTTACAACTACTTAACTAGCCCTTGGGCATTGGAGGATCTCCTTGACTAGGATTACCCACCAAGTGTCAGCACGAAAGTGACGTTAAGCTGATTTGAACCCACACACCATGAGAAAGATGAAAGTTCATTCCAAATTCTTAACCATTCATAACTTTAATATTTTAAAATATAATAATTAATCTTTCAACTTAACATTTGACTAGATTCATATTTTATTTAATAGTTGACTAAATCATTATTATGTTAACATACATTTGAACTTTCCTATTTTAAAACATGTTTTTATAAATTATTATTTTAAATATTAATAAAAAGAAGCATCACCAAAACATAAAACTTAATAATAAAAATAAGAATATTTATATATATATATATATATATATATATATATATATATATGAAAATTAAGCTTTACTAAATTTTATAATAATTACTTTTATTTAGTAATATTTACATTCAATGTTTAGCATGTAATGGAAATGGAAAGATATTGTACAAGGATTTTGAATTATTGTAAAAATTAATATTATGTATATAAATATTGCTATGCTATTAATGGTTGAACAAAACTTCGTAATATTGAAAAGAAAGTTGCGTACATATTGAAAATAAGATGGAATAGAGGAAAGTTTGGAGTCTTGTCATGTTTGTTATGGCTTATGTAACATTCAACTACTGCATCTAGGGGCATTCATGGGTACGAGTTATCCGTGAATCTGAATTGAGTCAAACCAATTTGAACAATTTGGATTGAGTCATTTATCTATTTGGGTAAAAATCGAACTGAACCGATCAAAATCGTTCATGTACGGATTGAGTCACGGGTTTAAATCTATAAATTTGATAAAAATCAAACTGAACGGATCAAAATCGATAAAAAAAAGATTTAGAGTTATTTTTTGACTTTAAATACTGCTAATATTGGAACTCCAAGTGTTGGAACTTCAAATGTTTATAATATTAATGAATCATATTTTGTTCATTTGTTTCAACAAATCTGGTTGTACCAAAACTTATTGCAAGAAATTAGTTTGTAAGAAATAGTTGTGATTCATACTATTATATTAAATATCGTTGAAGAATATTTTGTTTTAATTTGTATTAGTCTATTTTAGAATATTATGTTGATGGTATTACATGAATCAATTTTACTACTTTCAGACATTTGATAATATTGTGTTAGGATAAATAGTCATTTTCATCCCTAAATGTGTAAAATACTGACAAATTCTTCCTCGAAAGATGAAAATTCAAATTTTAGTTCCTGAAAGTGAAAAAAAAAATAATTTCTAAAGTCGAGACTAAGAGGAATGTATAAACCAATGCTTCCATAGATTTGATTTGGATAGGTATTTGTGGCAAGTAAACCAACCATGGTTAATTGAGATTGAGTCTTGATAATTAAATGTGTGTTTTAATATTAAATAAAATGGTTCAATGTTTTGGAAGAGTTATGTGTCTTCTAAAGTGCTTGCATTTTCTTGGGGAATTGTTTTGGATGTTTATCAACTCGAGTTTTTTTTTTTTTTTTTTTTTAAGTGTAGTATTGTCTTATGATATTTCTTGTGCGTTAATTCTTTTAACAATATTGAAGAACATGACCTCTAGCTGATGAGGCATGGATATTTTGTTGAAAATATAGCCAAGAATTGGGAATTTGTGTAAAGATTCTAAATCTCAACTAAGTTTGGCTGACGAGACTAACCTTGAAATTAAGGTGAGAATAAAAACAATAATTTTCTAATCATAAAACTAAACAATTTTGTTTTGGATCAAATATAACTATATAAGTATTAAAACCATTTACAAGAATAGTTTTATAAAGTCTTAAAATAAATCTACAACATCCTGACATAGGTGCATTGTTTTAGGTATATCTTGAGTTGTAGAAATCGAAACATATGAAACATGTACCAACATTTCGAGGACAAAGTTATCCGTAATTTTCATGAAGATACCAAAAGGCTAGAAAATCAAATATTTATCATAATAATCAAATATCCCACACACAAAAAAAAAAACTAGCTATAATTGATTGTTTATAATTGACTTTAGACTAATATGGTCGATTATTAGATGGGAAATTTTGAAAATCTTAGATTTTATAAACTAAAACTAATTCTACACCTTTTTATAAATCTTATCTAATCTCAAAATTAATTAACAAGATTTTCAATCTTATCTTTTCCAAGTTACCATATAATTAAAATATAAAAGGAATGATTTCTAAATTTCTTATTCATTGCGAGTGAGAAAAGAAATAAGATCAATATTATAATCTTTGATCCTCTCTTGTTGAGACACGAGTCAATAATGAAATTCAATTTGTGATATCTTCTCTTCTAGAGTAACAGAGCTTTTGATTATCTTTTCTTGATTTGTGAGTAAGGGTGTAAAGGGAAGGGGATTTCATAGGCATCTTAGGATGTGTGATTCTTGATTTTTGTGTGTGATCCTTATATTGTCAAGGCTTTGTGATCTTAGGCAAACACGTGTATGATACGTGACAATAATCAACTATTATATTATCATTGAAAATGTCACATATACACATTTATTTGTTAGTTAATAGAGAAAATTAATGGTAAGATTAACTTGTGCACTTTTTACAAATTCAAAGAATTTTTTTTATTTTTTTAATCTTTCATATAATTATTTGTCAATGTTTAACAAATTCAACGACAAAAATATATATTTATCCTTTATTTCAATGACAATAATTAAGCAACAAATACCTTACATATGAACAATATGAAATATTTTAAAAAAAATTCTAACAGTATAATGTATATAAAAAAGAATATAAATTAAAGTAAACGGTTAATACCTTGTCTACTTTTTCAATTGAAATTTAAATAAAATAATTGAAATATTTTGTTTCAAATTTTTAAATATTTATCAGTATTAATTGAACATATTGTCATGGGGAAATAGAAATTTAAGACAACTTTCATCTAGCCATTAATCTGGGGATAGTAAATTGGCCCATGAGATTATATTATATTTTATGAAAAGAAGGGCCACTATTCAGTAGCATTACGCCCATTTTACATGATGCAAATTACATTCATCCAAATTTTATTTGCAAAATTGGACAATACATATTATTAACACACCGTACAAGACCTGCCTTACACCTTTCGTCCTCAAACAGTAACAATCAAACTCATGCCTGATATTGTTTGTTTGTTGTTTATTATTTTCTTACATTGTTTTAAAAGTTTGGCGTTAAGAGTTGTGTTCTATTTCTGAGTCCCCGTGGTCAGTCTTTCAATGAATTCTAGGGTGCATAACCCAAACTCATTACACACCCTACGAAAAACATTTATAACCATCATATATAATAAAATTAAATCAACGGTTTAGGAAAACGATATTATGATAGACATGTTTATATCGGAATAAATTAAAAAAAAAATTGTCCTCCTCTTCCCTCCGTCTTCTCCAACCCACTCCGTCGTCTCCACAACGCCTCCCTCTCCGAGTCTTTACTCCTCGTCGCTCTATTCCCTTTGCTCACCACCATCGCCATTCAACCTCTTCCTCTCCCTCTCCAACGATGTCGGAGTCGTCCATGGCGGCGTTGGGATATCCGCAATGGCATTGGGGTCATCCGTAGTGAGGAAGGTGAAACGATCGACAAGGAAACCGTTTGGGCTGCCATCGTCCGTGGTTAGGAAGGTGAAGCGGTCACTTCGACCTCTCCCAGAACCTCTTATGAGGTGCCATCCTCGCCACCCTCTTCGGTTCTTCCTCACCATCCTTCCCTTCGATTATTTTCTCTGAACAATACAACTAATCTCAGGCTCCAAATAAATTGAAGTTTTTTTTTTTTTCAAACCCATCAACAAATCAGTTTGAAAATTTTCAATCACTGAAGATTTATTCTTTCACGGATTGGGACCTAGAGACACAAAGAAATATTAGGACTCAACACCTGAAGTTGTGCTTTGTTGCCTCGATGGATTGTGCAACCCCCGGAGTTGGGTACTATAATCCGGTGTACTAACACAACATTGAGCATATCAAGTCATAACTGCTAGATTAGAGCAGTGATAATTTGATGGTGAGAAAAATACTTGTGCACAATGTGTAACGAGTTTCAGTTACTCACTTTAGACCCTGTCCAGTTTTTCATGATAAAGTGTTTATAGAGCTTTTAAAAGTTGATTTTCTAAATAAAAAAATATTTGAACTTCATAAAGAATCATCTCATATATACTTCAACTTATATTTTGAGAAAATAATAGTTCTCTTTTTGAAAAGATGGTAAAAAGTTACTACTTTTCAAAAATAAACCAAAATACACGCAAACTTATTTAAGCACGTGCTTTCTTTAAAAATATATAATAATATTTGTAATATATTCTGACTCATTCTTTTACCTGTTGAGAATAGTAACCAAATGACACAAAATAATTAGAACTAATAATAATAAATTAGGAACAATAAACACAAATTAAAAACAACAAATTATCTTAATTAAACAGTAAAATGTGCAATAACATAGTTGTTGCGCTCTCGGCAAGTGTACCGGTCGCTCAAGTAATATAATGATAAGAAAGTGTATCGTTCCCACGAGGATTGTTCGACCAATTAAATTATAATTTGTATCGATAGGTCGGAAGACAAATGATTATAAGAAATGATTGTTGTGTGTAACAATTAATTTAAAAACTAACTATTAACATAAAGCTTCTATAAACAAGTGAGTGAATATTATAACGATCTGTGACGATAGTAGCCAGGGCACCCACACTCGATGTTTCCTTCCAATGAAATCGTATTGATTACTACATTCATTTACGCTGTTAATTAGCCATTATGTGCACACAAGTTCAGTTGTTCAATAATTCCTTAGTGAAACAACCCTTTAACCTGCTTGAAAGTCCTAATCCCTTAGTTACCTTCCTAGGGTTAAGCATTAAGCAACACAATGAATAAGCTACCCACATACATTCCCATTCCTAGGTAATGTAAAGCAAGCTACCACACTTAATTCCAAGACTAAAGCCCCAACATCCCTATTGTGAACCCTAGCTCTTACACCTTTAATAGATTGATCAAGTCTAAGAAAGAGATATAAACATTCAAGCAAAGTGCAGTAAATTAACTTTGATAAATGAATAATAGCATTCAATAACACCCAATTAGGATTTACATCAAGTGCTTGGCCCTAGCTACAAAATAAAACTAGTCAACCCTATTCATGGTTGTCCCTGAGCTTACAGAATGAAATGTGCCCAGCTGTAGCACAAGGAAGAAGAAGGTGAAGAAGAATCTCCACTTGAGCCTTCAACTCCCAAGCCCTAGCAAAGCTTCCCAAGCTTCTAAAACCCTAAGGTCTTGTGTTTCTTCAGTCTCCAAAACGTGCATTCAATGCTGAAGGTGAGGTATTTATAAGAAGAGGGTGAAAGTCCAAATCTGCCCTCCATCAGCTTCCAAAATTACAATTTCAGCAGTCTCCCACGTTGGTAGCGTGGGTTCCCGCGCTGGTAGCGTGGGTTCCCGCGCTGGTAGCGTGGGTTCCCGCGCTGGTAGCGCGGGCAGGCAGAGCGAAATAGGCTGAATGCTGCATGATTGGCGCTGATGGCGGCAACTCCACACTAGTAGCGTGGCTTGGCAGACGCTGTGGAGCTGGTGGCGCGGATCTCACGCTACTAGTGTGAGATGGCAGAGAAAAATCCTTCAATTGGAGCTTTTGGGCGCTGCTAGCGCGGAGTTGGCACTGGTGGCGCGGCACAACTTCCTCATGACTACTTACTTGTTGTATTCCTGCCATGAATTGCACAAATGAACTCAAAATAGGGCTGCGAAGGAATTGTCAGTGATTATGACATTTATGAGCAATAATTGATGCACTTTTTGACTAATTCCTTGATTCCCTGGGCTTGAAAACACTATATGCTGAGAGCCTATCAATTGTCTTTTAAATTCAGTTTAATATTTCTTCTCGAGAATAATTTTTTTTTAGGATATAGCATTTTGAATTTATATTTATTAAACTTTCAGTAATACATTAAACATTTATAAATTAAAATTTTCAATTTCATTATGTTATTCATTTCATATAAAACAAAGAGACTTCATTTATTTGATATATAAATATTCAACAAATTGTATAACATCCATGACTCTAATGATTAAACTATTAGTGATAAGTAAAATTCAACTAAATATATTACATATGTATATAAAATAAAAATACAATGAGTAAAACATGATTAGGTTAATGTAATTGTTACCGTATAAAAAATTAAATAATTTTAAATTAAGTTACATTAATATGTATTCTCATCTTGGTTATTTTACAATATGTTTTATGAACAAAAATAATTAAAATAAGGATCTCTTAAATATTTGACTAATCTTGAAATTATTTATAATAATTTATTAAAAATAATAACTAAGAATAGAAATTAATACTAATTTAACATATAATTGGTAAAACAATTGGTTATCTAAGACAATTGCCTCTTGGATGGACATTCCGCAGCAAATTGCTTGGAATCTGATTTCCACTGTTAATATGTTTTTTCAAAATGGTTATTGAGTTATTCTTGAAGAGATAACATTTACTCACCCTGAGATTGACAGAGAAACATGAAGCATCATTATTCCCACTTGTCTTATGAAAGACATGTTGGTTTTATCCTGAATGTGGTCCACGTTTGTTTTTGAAACTACCCACTAACAGACTATCCTAATATTATAGCAATGTTCAAGATACACTTTGACAACAAACTTGAACATTGGCTGCAGATTTTGTGGAGATTTTGTGGGTGCACAACCGGATCCTTTGATGGCAAGGGTTTTATATTTAGCAGTGTGTCTTCCTCCTTTTGGGTCCCCAATACTTACTCTCCATACATAGTTATACACCATCCAGTGCGTGAGAGCAAAAGTTTGGAAGACTCAGAATCATTATTTTAATCAACAATCCAAGCTCGGAGCAATGACGGGAAGTATTTATGATCCTAACGTTTTCGCACTTAATCTAATTGCCTTTGTTGTGTTTGATCATGATTAGATCATAAGTTTATGTAATAAATACCTTACATTTGGTATCAGAGCTGTCGTTTACCTCTGCCTTGCTTTTCATTATGCGTCTGAAATATTTCTTATTTTCGAGATTATGATTTACAAGTTTTCGATGCATATTGAGTTTGGAAATCATAAGGAAGCAAGATTTCATGAAGTTCTATGTTTTAAATTGTTAATTTTGATGCACAAATGATTGAAAACCGTTGGGTTTTATACTGGGTTGTAACTGGGTCGAGCCGACCCAGCTGAAGGTTGAAGATGAATAGTGATTTAAAAAAGAAAAAAAACAATTTTCTACAATCGTTGGGTTTTGAACCCATATCCATTCATTTTGAAAACTCTCGCTTGGACCACTGAGCTAGTGCATTATTCTTGATATTTAATTGTTTTTTCCGCGTCTTATATGGTTATGTGTGTCTATTTATATTAAGAGCTTATTAATTTAATTTATGTTGCTCATAATTTATTTATTAATGCAATAAATTGCTGAAATTATGAGTTATGTGTTTAAATTATTTATTTATTTAAATTGTATGTTTATTTATGGAATTTGTTTAAGCATACAATATTATGTTAAATAATTTATTCACAAATGAACTTGTTGAATAACTATATGCAATGTTATTTCAATCCTTTTCATTATTAAGGATGTTATGCAAACATTTGGCTCTTGTTAAGAATTAATTAATAACAAGTTGATTAATCTGAATGATTGACTATTTAATTTTATTGTTATGGTTAAATGCAATAAAATTAATTTTGGAAATAAGAGAATATTTTGTGATCTTTATAATTTAATTGATTAAAGCCTAACCACAACAACTTTAATTATTTAAATTATATATTAAGAGCCTCTAGATCGCATAAGGTAAATAATATTAATTGTGATTAGTCATATATAACATAATAGATATTATCCCACAAGAATTTCTATTATAGTTTTATATGATTAATTAGGATAAAATATTAAATTATATTTCTTGACTTGCCCACAGGAATCAGGAAAAATAACGAAATAGTTTTATCATGATTTTACATGAATTAATTGAATTAAAATTTTAGCCCACAGACAAATTTTATGTCGCCAAATTCATAATTAATTTTGAGCATGACTTACATTGGTAAATCATGATACATTATTATTTTATTTTCTCTCAAATCTTAATTATAAGCATATAATTTTGCAGTCATACAACCTATTAACTCTATTGAAGTTCCTGAACTGAAAGGGGATAACTACCCCATTTGGAAGGAAAGAATCCTCTTGAACTTGGGATATATGGATATTGACTATGCTATCAGGAAACCTGAGCCGCTAGCGATCACTAAGGACAATGAGCCAGATGCAGTGGATCTTTATGAAAAATGGGATAGATCCAACCGTCTATGTGTCATGTTCATTAAGACTAATATATTCGCTGGTATTAGGGGTTCAGTTGAAAAATATGACAATGCCAGAATGCTCCTAAAGTTTATTGATGAGCAATTTGAGACTACGAAAAAAGCATTGGCCAGTACCCTAATCATGAGATTCTCTTCCATGAAGCTCATTGCTTTGAAGGGTGTGTGTGAGCACATTATGCAGATGAGGGACATTGCACCTAAGTTGAAAACCTTGGAGGTGGATATGTCTGACAATTTTCTTGTCCACTTTATTTTGAATACTCTCCCAGCACCATATGGTCCCTTTAAAATATCCTACAACACACATAAAGAAAAGTGGTCTATTAATGAACTTATGACCATGTGTGTTCAAGAAGAGGGAAGGTTGCAAATGGAACAAGGAGAGAGTTCCTTGCTCACAATGGAGAAAAGGGACAACAAGAACAAGGGAACACCCCAGGGTGGAATTAAGAATGAACCATCTCGATGCTTTTTCTGTAAAAAAGAAAGGGCAAATGAAGAAAGATTGTTCTAAGTTCAAACAATGGTTTGAAAAGAAAGGTATATCTATCTCTTTAGTTTTATATGAATCTAATATGATAAACATAAATCATAACACATGGTGGATTGACTCTGGTTCTACAATCCATGTTTCAAATACCTTGCAAGGTATGGAAAACCTAAGGAAGCCAGTGGGAAGTGAGTTATGCATCTATTCAGGAAGCAAGATGAGCTCACCTGTTGAGGCTATTGGGACCTGCATTTTGATTTTGAACAGTGGTTTTGTTTTGAATTTGGAAAAGACTTTTTATGTTCCTAGCTTTTCTAAGAACTTAATTTCAGTTTCGAGACTAATACCTTTTGATTATTCCTTTACATTTTATGAGACATCTTTCAGTTTGTTTTATAAATCTAAGTATGTTGGGAATGATGCATTGTCTGATGGTATTTTCTATATTAATTTGTAAAATGATACCACTTACAACACTATGCATGTTAATGTTGGCACAAAACGATGTGTTGTGAATGAAGATTCTTCTATGTTGTGGCATCGGAGATTAGGACATATCTCCATTCAGAGAATTCAGAGATTGGTACATGATGGAGTACTTAGTACTCTAGATTTTACTGATTTTGAGACTTGTGTAAACTGCATTAAGGGAAAGCAGACTAACAAGTCAAAGAAAGGTGCCAAGAGGAGTACCGAACTATTAGAAATCATACATACAGATATTTGTTGTCCAGACATGGACACATATGGTTAGAAATATTACATCTCTTCTATAGATGATTGTTCTCGACACATGTATCTATGCATGCTTAATAATAAATATGAAGCATTAGATGCCTTTAAGGTATTTAAATTGGAAGTAGAGAAACAATGCGGTAAGCAAATTAAGATCGTGAGATCAGATAGAGATGGAGAATATTATGGTAGATACACTGAAGGTGGGCAAGCGCCTGGTCCATTTGCGAAGTTTCTTCAGGAGCATGGAATGGTAGCTCAATACACCATGCCTGGTATTGATTTGAGGGGGAGCTACTTGAAGATTGATGCAATTTGAAGACTTGGAAGTGTTTTGACTTTCAACATGCTTGAAGGCTTGAAGATGAAGATTGTGATTAAATGTAAAAGGAAAGAAAGCTTTCTGTTGATCCAAGTCCTTGCATGCATACCATTCATATTCATTAAAGCATTACATCACAAAGGCATTAAGTAATTATTTTGGAACTTAAAAAGAAGCTAAGTGTTTTTGGAAAAGTAGCCTAAAGCTGGTTTAATCGATTAATACACATAAAGAATCGATTATATTGTTCTTCAAGCTTTCTGGAAAATTATCAAGAACAATTTAATCGATTACATCATCGGATTAATCGATTATTTCATCTTAGTATACACATGATCTGGCTGAGTGACTAGTTTAATCATTACCACTGATCCGTAATCGATTACATGCCTATTTAGAAAAAGTGATCACTCTGCCTTAATCAATTACCACTCATTGTAATCGATTATTTAGTTCATTTCATGTTTTGTACTTAGTCTGCCTTAATCGATTACCATCGGTTGTAATCGATTATATTACTCAAACATGATTTTTTTCTTAGTCTGGCTTAATCGATTACCGATTATTGTAATCGATTACTCAATATAAATTGATTTTAGTGGCCCTCTGGAGTAATCAATTACACGTCGGGAGAATCGATTAAATGACCCGTTGCATAAACCCAGAACTTACTATGAACGCTTTAATCGATTACAAGAGTGTATGTAATCGATTACAAATGCTAAAAAATCGATTATAGGAGCGCTTTTAATCGATTATTTCAGTTACAGTGTTTAGTATAAATAGAACCCATGCCTTTCTGATTTGTGTGATAAGAATTTTCGAACACTGAGCATTCTAAAAGCTTTCTAAGCATTCACAAAGGCTTTCTTTTGGGTTCTTAGGCTCTTGCTTCCATTGATTCTCATATGGGTCATTAGGATTTAGTGAAGCAAGACAATTCTTCACAAAGTTTAAGGAAAAGCTGTGCTGCATATTGTTTTTGCATTCAACCTGGTATTTTCTGAAAAACAAAGGAACACTTCAATACAACCAAGAGGGGGGGTGAATTGGTTGAATCTTGGCCAATTAAAATTTTAAAATCAGAGTTACCACAGGATCTTTATCACATTCAAAAATTGTTTCAATACCAAGAATCAATATTCAATCAACTTCCTTTTTCAAGAACAATAGAAAACAGAGCATAAATTTCTGTGCAATGAAATTGATTCACAAACAAAGCAAATAAAAGATGAATTGATGAGAATGAAGAACAGCCACAGATTTTTATACTGGTTCACCTCAAACACTATGAGGCTACATCCACTTCTTCCACTCAACACTAGAGTAGAGTTCCACTATTGCAAAAATATTCTTACAAGATTTTACAAGCCTCTCTTTATCAACCCTAGATAAAGTTCAGAGATCTAAAACACTATTAGACCCTTAGAGACCAATCCCCAACCTGAGAACACTACTCAGATTCCCTTAGAGAAAACCTATCTCTAAACATCAAGCAAGAAACCCATTTGCAATAAACCAATCTTTACAGAAAATTCAATAGAACAATTTTACACCATCAAAGACAAGGAAAGATATCACCTGATAATCCAAGAATGCATGACCATGAATGAATCAACTGATTGAAATACAGATTACCAACTCAATGCATTCCTTTCCTTATGCTTTGAATGAAAATGATACTTCACCTTCTTGATTCAATAACCCATACGAATTTAATGAAGCTTTAATGTGTTTAGAACTCAGGGAATTTCACTTATGAAAGCTCAGAATGTTTGTGAATGCTTAGAACTCGAAAATATGAAAAGTCACAGAAGTTACAAATTTCAGCCTGAGAGGTTCCTTTTATAACAGCTTTTTAACTGAAAATAATCGATTAAATACGCTCCTGTAATTGATTATTTTGCATATGTAATCGATTAAATCAAGATGGTAATCGATTAAAATGATCAAGATATGTTCTGGGTTTGGACAAAGAACAGTTTAATCGATTATCCCGTCACGTAATCGATTAAGACAGGAACCCATATTATTCAAATGTACTATGTAATCGATTACTGATTATTGGTAATCGATTAAGTCAGCAGGCCATGTATTTCAAAGAAGCATGTAATCAATTACCAAATTCTGTAATCGATTAAGCCAGAGAGTTCCATTTTTCACAAAAGGCCTAAGTAATCGATTAATTTGATATGTAATCGATTACACTGTTCATGATTTGTTTTCTAAAGATACGAAGAACAAAATAATCGATTCTATTTGCCTTGTAATCGATTACTTCAGTAAGGCTTTTATTTTTCCAAAAACTTAGCTTTTTAAATCCTTACTTGAAAATTCTCTTTAATTAATTCTTTCATTCTAACAATCCTATATGAATGAGTAATGCATGATATGCACAATTTGGATTATCAGATCATATACTTCCTTTTACATTAATCAAATTGTCTTCAAGCTTTCCTTTGAACCTTTTCCTTTGAGCATGTTGAAAGCACAAAACTTGAAGCTTTGATCTTTGTTCATTGATGCTTGGCTTCACTTGAATCAACATTTTCATTCTTATGCATATCATTCTTGGATCATCAGGTGAATTCTTTCCTTACTCTTTGTGGTTGTAAATTTTCTGATTGAATCTTTGTATGTGAAGTTCTATTGTAAATGGGTTTTTCTTGCAAGGTTAGACATAATGTTTCTCTAAGGACAGCTGAGTAGTGTTCTCAGTGTGGGTGTGGCTTCTAAGAGTCTAATAGGGTTTTAGACCTCTGAACTTTATCTAGGGTTGATAAAGAGAAGCTTGTAATTGCTTGTAAGAATATTATTTACAATAGTGGAACTCTACTCTAGTGTTGAGTAGAAGAAAACTGGATGTAGCCTCATAGTGTTTGAGGTGAACCAGTATAAACCTTGTATGTTTATTCATATTCTGCATATTTGATTGTTTTCTTTGTGAATTCTGTTTTAGTCTTTGTTTCTTGAAGCATTGCAAGTCTTGGGTTGATATTGGATAAAGATTCTTGATTGTATTTGTGATAAAGATCCAAAGGGCAAAGAAACTCTGATTTTGATATTTTGATATTCATCAAGGAAATTTTAAATTACCAAGGCTAACCAATTCACCCCCCTCTTGGTTAAGTGTGAAGTGTTCCCATATTCTACACCTGGTTCTCCGGATAAAAAACGGTGTAGCAGAAAGGAGAAACCGAACATTATTGGATACGGTGCGAAGTATACTTAGCAGCTCTAAACTTCCTAAATCTTTGTGGATTGAAGCACTTAAGACAGCTGTGTACATATTAAATCGAGTTCCAACCAAGGCTGTCCCAAAAATGCCATTTGAGTTATTTAAAGGTTGGAAACCGAGTTTGAGGCATGTACGCGTTTTGGGATGCTCGTCTGAGGTCAGAATTTATAACCCATAAGAAAAGAAGCTTGACCCAAGGACCATTAGTGGGTATTTCATTGGATATGATGAAAGGTCTAAGGGATACAGATTTTACTGTCCATCTCATACTACAAGAATTGTGGAATCAAGAAATGCCAAATTTCTTGAAAATGACTTAATTAGTTGGAGCGATCAATCTGGGAACCTTGTTCCTGAGAAAGATCATACGGATGCTCAACCATCCACTTCAAGCATGAGATTGGTTGTTGTTCACAACACCCCTTCAGTTCCAATGGGTGTTATGCAACCAATCATTAAGAATCCACAATCTGTTGCTGATATTAATCTAGTAGATCAAGTTGTTAACGAGGAACAAGAAATTGTTGATCAACCAATTGAGCAACAAATTCATCTAGATAATCGTGATATAACATTACGAAAATCTACTAGAATAAGGAAATCAGCGATACCTAGTGATTATGATGTGTATCTTCAAGAATCTGACTATAACATAGGAGCCGCAAATGACCCTGAAACATTTTTGCAAGCCATGAGTTATAAAGAATCGAAATTGTGGTATGATGCTATGAAGGATGAGATGAATTCTATGGCATCTAATGGAGTCTGGGATCTTGTTTAGTTGCCTGATGGTGCAAAGGCCGTTGGTTGTAAATGGGTCTTTAAGACAAAGAAAGACTCATCGGGTAACATTGAGAGATATAAGCAAGACTCGTAGCCAAAGGATTTACTCAAAAGGAAGGGATCGATTATAAGGAGACATTTTCTCCTGTGTCTAGTAAAGATTCTCTTCGTATCGTCTTAGCATTGGTTGCACATTTTGACTTAGAGTTGCAACAAATGGATGTGAAATTTCACAGCCTTTCTCGATGGAGATCTAGAGGAAGAGGTTTACATGAAACAACCAGAAGGATTTTCCTCTAATAATAGTGAGCAATTGGTGTGTAATCTTAAGAAATCTATATATGGGTTGAAACAGGCCTCCTGTCAATGGTATTTGAAGTTTCATGATGTTATTTCCTCATTTGGTTTTGTGGAAAATACTATGGATCAATGTATATACCAGAAGGTTAGTGGGAGCAAAATCTATTTTCTTATTTGTTGGATATTTGTTGAACCCTTTATGCATAAAAAGATTTATAAAGTTTTGATGATAACAAACAATGAATGCCACATTATTAGATTTATTGCACTGATGATAATTATTTGATATTTTGAAGTTATTGATATTTTGGATTTATGAAGATCAACATAATTGATAAGATTATTTGAAGAATCCTAAAGATTGATATCATTCAAGATGACATGAAATCAAGAAGATTTGTTTATATTTATTTTTTAGATTTTATGTAAGGAGATGAGAAGATTGATCTTGCCAATATATTTATCTTTAAGATTGCATTCAAAGATAGGATAAAATATTTTTAATATTGCATTCAAAAATAGGATATAATATCTTTAAGATTGCATTGCATATAAGATAAAATATCTTTAAGATAAGATAAAATATCTTTTAGGATTTCATTGGATAAAATCATATCTCTAAATTAGTATAAATAGAAACATACTCTTGAGTTTACAGTATGTATTCCATTCCAAATAATATTAGAGTTTTACAGAGTATATGTTTGCATCATTGAGAGAGTTATTGTGAGATCATATAAAAGTGTTTGGCAAGTTTGATTCTTCAACTCTCCATCAGGATTTAAAGGTACCTATTTGCTTAAGGAATAGAAGCGTAAAGGTAACCATTTTATTTGTATTATTCTTCTTGACTTTGGAAGAGGTCGCAACTGGGAAACTAGGATACCAGTTCTGTCTCTGTTCTTGGTGAATTGAGACGTGCGACTTTTGGCTGGGAAACTAGGATACCAGTCTGTCTCTATTCTTGGTGAATTGAGACGATAGCTTTTTTTGCTGGGAAACAAGGATACCTGAGATAATTGTTGTGTAAGGGTAGACTAGGAAACTAGGATACTAGGAACTCTTGTACACAAAATTATCATAGTGGAGTTGTCCATTGGATTGATTATCCAAATTTGGACGTCGTGGTTTTTTACCCAATTGAGTTTTCCACGTTAAAATTGATTGTATTCTCTTCATCTATTATCTCCATATTATTGCTTTGAGTTTGATTTTAAATTGTGAATTATTTTATAAAACTCAATTCACCCCCCTCTTGAGTTCATCTGGGACCAACAATTGGTACCAGAGCTGTGTTCTCTTTATTTTGCAGGTAACTCCTGAAGAGTAGATCTTAAGATGAACACAATGGAGACAATAAGAGAAGGCTATTCTACCCAAAGGCCTCCACTATTTGAGGGAAAGTACTACAATTACTGGAAGAACAGAATGGAGATTTTCATTCAAGCAAAGAACTATCAAGTCTGGAAGGTAATTGAAAAAGGAGACTTTCAGATCACAAAGATGAATGAAAAAAGAGAAAGAGTGCCAAAACTTGAGGACGAATATACTGATGAAGATTGGAAGAAGTTGGAATACAATGCTCAAGCCAAGAGAATTCTTCATTGTGGACTAGGGACACAAGAATACAACCGTGTGATGGGTTGCAAAACTGCCAAACAAATGTGGAATCTTCTAGAGGTAACACATGAGGGTACAAACGAGGTAAAATAGTCTAAAATTGATCTTCTTATGCATCAATATGAATTGTTCTCTATGAAACCTAAAGAGTCTATTAGGGATATGATAACTCGTTTTACTAACATAGTAAATGAGTTAAATGCTTTAGGCAGGGACATACAGGTTGAGGAGCAAGTAAGGAAAATTCTAAGGAGTCTCCCTAGAGAGGACTGGATGCCAAAGGTCACTGCTTTGCAAGAAACCAAAGACTTTAAGACTTTCAACCTTGAGCAGTTGGCAGGATCTCTAATGACATATGAGATGCAACTAGAGTGCCACAGAAAGGAAGATGTAAGATTGAAGGATAAAGGAATTGCTTTAAAAGCTCAATCAAAGGAACTGAGTGATGACTCAGATGATGAGGAGGAGATTGCAATGCTTGTGCGGAAGTTTAAAAAAAACTTAAAGAACCAAAAGTTTAATGGAAGCTCAAGCAATAAACAGGTAAAAACCAAAACTTTCTCTTCTTCAAGAACTGATTATAGTTGCTTTAGGTGTGGTAAAACATGTCATAGGATTAAGGATTGTCCTGAAGTAGAGCAAGAAAATAGAAAGGAGAAGAAGGCTAAAGAGCAAAAGAAGTATGAAAATAAGGAGTTCAAGAAAGCAATGATGGCTGCTTGGAGTGATTCTGATTCAGAGGAAGAAGGCTCTGAAAGCAGTGAAGCTGAAGCCAACATTTGTCTTATGGCTGGAACTGACTCAGAAGGTGAAGACAATGAGGTAAATTTTCTTGAACTGAGATCTTCCATGCATTTGTTAACAAAGAAGCATCTATTGAGAATATTAGACTTTGTAATAGATGAGTATTTAAAAATACGTGAACATAATCATGAGCTGATTGATGACTTTGGTGAATTAAAGAATGAGCTTAAAAAATTCTCCAAGGCTAATAAAGAGTTGAGAAAAACCAACGAGAGCCTAGAGGAGGAAATCACTAGCCTTAAGAATATCGCTTCTGAACTTGAAAACAAAAATGCTTCTCTGGTTGTAAAATTGAAAGAGCATAAGAAAGAGGAATGTGTGGTAATTTGTGATGCTCTATTGGAAGAAAAAATTAAAAAATTGGAGGGTGAGCTGGAAAAGTTGACTAAAGAGAATAAAGACCTCCAAAATAAGCTAGAGTCTGCCCTTAGGACTCCCAAGGTAGATAGACCCAATGCTATTGACTGGTTGAATAAGAATTATAACACATCTAGGCATGGGTTAGGCTTTAAAGATAATAAGAAGTCTACTTGGAAAACAAAAACTAAGCATGTGGACTTGTATGAGAAAAGAGTGTGTTATCATTGTGGCAAGGTGGGACATCTTAAATTTGAATGCAAGAGTAGGATAAAAGCTATTGAAAAGAATGTCACATATGTTAAGAATAACTTTATTTCTGCATGCAAAGTAAAACAAGTTTGGGTTAGAAAAGATGAGCTTTCTAACTTTGTTGAGAAGAAGAAGGGACCCAAGCAAGACTGGGTTCCCAAAACTAATCATTGATTTGTGACTGCAGGTTGGAGTGAGGGGGAACAATTTGTGGTACCGTGACAGCGGTTGTTCCAAGCACATGACAGGAGACAAATCAAAATTTCTCTCACTTAAACCTTTTGAAGGTGGAAGTGTGACCTTTGGTGACAATAACAAAGGAAAAATTATGGGCGTAGGTAAAGTTGATAATGACCCATTGTTGTGGCATAAGAGGTTAGGACATGCTAGCTTGAATACCATCAAGTAGCTGAACTCATATGAACTGGTTGCTGGTCTTCCATCAATAAAAGTTCAAATTGATAAGGTATACGAAGCATGTGCAAAAGGTAAGCAGGTAAGATCCTCCTTTAAATCCAAGAACATTGTAAGCACTACTAGACCTTTTGAACTCATTCATATGGATTTGTGTGGACCAATGACTGTCATTAGTAGGTCTAGTAAGAGATATGTTTTTGTGATTGTTGATGATTTCTCTAGATTTACATGGGCTATTTTTCTTGCAACAAAAGATGAGACTTATGATGAATTTAAGGCTTTTGTTAAGAAAAATCAAAACTTATTTGAACATCCACTTGCTTCTATCAGATCTGATAATGGAGGAGAATTTGCTAACCAAAAATTTATTAATTTTTGCATGAAGCATGGTATTAACCGCAACTTTTCAGCTCCTAGGACTCCACAACATAATGGAGTGGTAGAAAGGAAAAATAGAACACTAGAGGAGATGACAAGAACCATGCTGATTGCAAGTGGTCTTCCAAAAAATTTCTGGGCTGAAGCTCTCAACACGACCTGTTATATCATAAATAGAGCAATGATCAGACCCTTGTTGAAAAGGACACCTTATGAGCTACTCAAAGGAAGAAAGCCATCACTAATGCACTTGAGAACCTTCGGTTGTAAGTGTTTTGTGCACAATAATGGTAAGGATAATTTAGGTAAATTTGATGCACGTAGTGATGAAGGTGTGTTCTTGGGATACTCCTCAAAGAGTAAGGCTTATAGAGTATATAATAAAAGAACTATGTGTGTTAAGGAAAGTATTCATGTCATATTTGATGAGTCTGATATGCTTGATAAAGTTGTGCAGAATTCTAATGATTTTAATATAGGGTTGATAAGAACACCTACAGGATTAAATCACAGCAAAGATAAGGAAGATGATTCAGGGATTGGAGCAACTGATCACAAAGAATTAGGAGATGCAAAAACTAGAGAAGAGGAACAACCTAAGCTTATTATTGATCAAGAAGGAGTAGATGAAAAAACAACTGATGAGCTTGTGATGAATCAAAGTGAGGAATTTCAATTCGGAAATTGGAAACACCAGAGCTCACACCCAGTAGACATGATTATTAGTGATATAAGAAAGGGAGTACAAACTAGATCTCAAATTAGGAATTTTTGTGCTTTTAACGCTTATATCTCCCTTACTGAACCTACTGATCATATTTCTGCTTTGAGTGATTTAGACTGGGTGTTAGCTATGCAGGATGAGCTTCATCGATTTGAAAGGAATAAAGTCTGGCATCTTGAACCAAGACCCAAGGATAAAACTGTAATTGGATTGAAGTGGGTATTTAGGAATAAGTTAGATGAGCATGGCTCCATCACAAGGAACAAGGCGAGACTGGTGGCTAAAGGATATAATCAACAGGAATGCATTGATTATGGAGAGACCTTCGCACCAGTGGCAAGAATGGAGGCTATCAGAATTCTCATTGCTTTTGCATCCTACATGGGCTTCAAGTTATATCAGATGGATGTGAAGACTGCATTTTTGAATGGTTTACTGCAAGAGGAAGTATTTGTTGAGCAACCACCTGGATTTGAGGATCCCACCATTGGAGATTATGTCTAAAAGCTGGACAAAGCTTTGTATGGATTGAAGCAAGCTCCAAGAGCATGGTATGAAAGACTTTCCAAATTCCTTTTAGCAAATGAGTTCAAGAGAGGTAAAACTGATAAAACTCTCTTTTTGAAATTCAAAGGTAGTGATTTGTTAGTTGTAGAGGTTTATGTTGATGATATTATTTTTTGTGCTTCTAACAATGATTTGGTTGAGGAATTTGCAGGGCTAATGAGTAGTGAATTTGAGATGAGTTTAATGGGTGAGCTGAATTTTTTCTTAGGACTGCAGATAGTTCAAAGTGAAGGAGGAACTTGGATTCATCAGCAGAAGTATCTCAGAGAACTTCTCAAAAAATATGGATTGGAGTCTTCAAGGACACATTACACTCCTATGGCTACAGGTGACAGAATTCATGAAGACAAGGATGGTAAGAGTGTATATTGTACTATGTATAGAGGTATGATAGGCTGTTTACTGTACTTGACTGCAAGTAGGCCTGATATAGTTTTTAGTGTAGGATTATGTGCTAGATTTCAGAGTAATCCAAAAGAATCCCACCTAAAAGCTGTAAAAAGGATCCTAAGATATTTAAAAGGGACAAGTGATTTGAGCTTATGGTATCCTAGAGGAGCTAACTTTGATTTATTTGCTTTTAGTGATGCTGACTTTGCAGGTGACTTAGTTGGTAGGAAAAGCACTTCTGGGATGGCGCAATTTCTCGGTTCATGTTTAGTGTCATGGGGATCTAAAAAATAGAACTCAGTAGCTTTATCCACAACTGAAGCAGAGTATGTAGCAGCGGCTTTGTGTTGCACACAATTATTGTGGATTAGGCAACAACTTTCTGACTTTGGTATTAGTATAGGTTGCATGCCTATTTTCTGTGATAATACTAGTGCCATTTGCATTTCTAAAGATCCTGTGTTGCATTCTAGGACCAAGCATATTCATATAAGACATCATTTTCTTAGAGATTGTGCAGAAACTAGTTTAATCGAACTTAATTTCTGTGATACTGAACATCAGGTTGCTGATATTTTCACTAAACCCCTAAGCCGTGGAAGATTTGAAAAATTAAGACTGGAGCTAGGTTGATAAATCACAACTAATATATTAAAATTTCTTTTCCCCAATGATTGACTAGTTTAGAAAAGAACGGGCATTCATGATATTTGTTGAACTATCTTGTTTTTTTTTTCACCTCCATATTCACCTATCTTTGCTACATCGTTCACTTCATATACCTTCTTATGTTATTAACTCTGAAGTGCATGCCTTGATATTGTAGTGAATTTGCTATGTTGTGAGGAATAATGTGCATGTGTGTTTTCTCTGTGAGGCAGGCAATCTAGAACTTGTATGATTGAAGCTCAAGGCTCATTGTTTGAGATGTTTCATAAGTATACTGAAAATGATATAGGCCATCTTTGGTCGTTTGAGCCTTTCAAGCTAACCCTTTCAATATTTCATATCCCTAGTCACCCCATTCGAGCCTTAACTCTGATTTTTATTGATAAATTACAATATGCAACCCTTTGTGTTTTGATTAAAAAAAAATCCCTTTTAGGTATGGGTATGCATAGTTTCTAAAGCAAGTATCATGAGATGTCTGGTTGAAAAAGAAAAAGAAAAAGGGGGAATGACAGTGGAAAGAAAACGAAAAGAAAAATCATCTTCTAAAGCAAGTGTCATGAGGTGTTTGGTTGAAAAAGAAAAAGAAAAAGGGGGAATGATATTAGAAAGTAAAAGAAAAGAAAATTCATCTTGATTCAAAAAAAAAAAGGAGAGAAAAGAAAAAGAAAGTTGAAGAAATAAAAAAAAATTAAAGGAGAAAAGAAAAAAGGAAGTTGAAGTAGTCATCTTGAATTTTTTTTAAAAAAAACATATTGAAAGTATTAAGTGGAGAGAAAAGTAGGAAACTATGCATATCAATACTAATTTGTTTCCTATCTCACCTTATTCTGTTTGTTTCTTATCCACCTTGTACGTTACAAGCTTATAAAGACCTATTGATTTGGTGGCTTATGAAATATTTCTATACTAAGAGTGGAGAGCAGTCATGATGTATAAGCTTATGGAAAGCCTGGAGAATAAGAACATAGAGTGATCCTAAATATGAGCGAAGAAACAATTTATTGCAATGTTAAGGCATGTGCTTTAGAATGTTAATTTCTTTGCAGCCTTTCATCTTTATCACTTTCTTGTTCTTCATTGATAGCTCTATTCATGTTGCTCTTTCCATATATCCCTATTCCTGCTAAAGTTCTTAACCATTCTCTCTATCATGATTGTTTGTTTTAATCTTTTCGATGATGCCAAAAGGGGGAAAGAAGTTTGAATGCCATGTTATGGTAGATTGTTGTGAGTTATTGATTCTAGTCATAGCTTAGCAAGGCTAGGGAATAGTTGAAAATCATTAGTAGATAAAGTTGAATATCATTCATTCATAGTGCATTCATAGTATATTTGTTCATTCAATTAGTACATGGCATTAATTATTTGTCATCATCAAAAAGGGGGAAATTGTTGGATATTTGTTGAACCCTTTATGCATAAAAAGATTTATAAAGTTTTGATGATAACAAACAATGAATGCCACATTATTAGATTTATTGCACTGATGATAATTATTTGATATTTTGAAGTTATTGATATTTTGGATTTATGAAGATCAACATAATTGATAAGATTATTTGAAGAATCCTGAAGATTGATATCATTCAAGATGACATGGAATCAAGAAGATTTGTTTATATTTATTTTTTAGATTTTATGTAAGGAGATGAGAAGATTGATCTTGCCAAGATATTTATCTTTAAGATTGCATTCAAAGATAGGATAAAATATTTTTA
>QARZ01000293.1:0-23419 GCA_013407115.1 Glycine latifolia | reverse complement strand
TTGGAAGAGGTCGCAACTGGGAAACTAGGATACCAGTTCTGTCTCTGTTCTTGGTGAATTGAAACGTGCGACTTTTGGCTGGGAAACTAGGATACCAGTCTGGCTGGGAAACAAGGATACCAGTCTGTCTCTATTCTTGGTGAATTGAGACGAGAGCTTTTTTTGCTGGGAAACAAGGATACCAGCTGGGATAATTGTTGTGTAAGGGTAGACTAGGAAACTAAGATACTAGGAACTCTTGTACACAAAATTATCATAGTGGAGTTGTCCATTGGATTGATTATCCAAATTTGGACGTCATGGTTTTTTACCCAATTGGGTTTTCCACGTTAAAATTGATTGTGTTCTCTTCATCTATTATCTCCATGTTATTACTTTGAGTTTGATTTTAAATTGTGAATTATTTTATAAAACTCAATTCACCCCCCCTCTTGAGTTCATCTGGGACCAACATTATTCTATATGTGGATGACATTTTACTTGCAACCAATGATAAGGGTTTGCTATATGAAGTGAAACACTTTCTCTCTAAAAACTTTGACATGAAAGATATGGGAGATGCCTCTTATGTTATTGGCATCAAGATACATAGAGATAGAATACGTGGTATTCTTGGTTCTCAAGAAATCTATATCAATAAAGTTTTGGAAAGATTTAGGATGAGTAATTGTTCACCGAGTGTAGCTCCCGTTGTAAAGGGTGACAGGTTTGATCTGAGCTAGTGTCCCAAGAATGATCTTGAGTGGGAACAAATGAAGAATATTCCTTATGCCTCAGCTGTTGGAAGCCTTATGTATGCTCAGGTCTGCACAAGACCTGACATTGCTTTTGTTGTTGGAGTACTAGGGAGATACCATTGTAATCCAGGTTTAGACCATTGGAAAGCTGCAAAGAAAGTGATGAGATACTTTCAAGGAACTAAAGACTACATGCTTATGTATAAACGAACTGAAAAATTAGAGGCGATTGGTTATTCAGATTCAGACTACGCTGGTTGCATTGATTCAAGAAAATCCACTTCAGGATATATTTTTATGCTAGCCAGTGGAGCTGTGTCTTGGAGAAGTGCCAAGCAGACCTTGACTACCACTTCCACTATGGAGGCTGAGTTCGTGTCTTGTTTTGAGGCTACCTCACATGGTGTATGGATGAAAGGTTTCATTTTTGGGCTTAGAGTCATGGATTCTATTTCTAGTCCAATGAGGATATATTGTGATAATTCAGCTGTTGCTTTTATGGCTAATAACAACAAAAGTAGTAGTCGAAGCAAGCATATCAACATTAAATATCTAGCCATAAGGGAACGTGTCAAGGATAAGACAGTGGTTATTGAGCACATTAGTACTAAATTGATGATTGCTGATCCTTTAACTAAGGGCATGCCACCATTTAAATTTAAGGATCATGTAGAAAGAATGGGACTTGGTTCCTTTATGTGATTTTCATTGTAAGAACGATATATTTTTAAATAAAACTGTATTGTAATGTTTTCTTTCAGTTTATGCGCATTAAAGTTGTTTATTTTGGAAACATCAATAAAGTTTGAACCTAGAATAAACATTGGATTTATTCATTAAGTTATATGGGCTTGAGAAATATAATGCATTGTGATACATGGAAGATAATACTCACATATATTAGAGGACCTATCGCCATGATTCGTATATTTTATTTCTTACTATGTAAATAATGGGATATGTGGACCAAGTGGGAGAATGTTGGTTTTATCCTGAATGTGGTCCACATTTGTTTTTGAAACTACCCACTAACAAACTATCCCAATATTATAGCAACGTTCAAAACACACTTTGGCAACAAACTTGAATGTTGGCTGCAGATTTTGTGGAGATTTTGTGGGTGCATAACCGGATACTTTGATGACAAGGGTTTTATATATAGTAGTGTGCCTTCCTCCTTTTGGGTCCCCAATACTTACTCTTCATACATAGCTATACACCATCCAGTGCATGAGAGCAAAAATTTGGAAGACTCAAAATCATTATTTTAATCAACAATCCAAGCTCGGAGCAATGACGGGAGGTATTTATGATCCTAACGTGTCCGCACTTAATCTAATTGCCTCTGTTGTGTTGGATCATGATTAGATCATAAGTTTATGTAATAAATACCTTACAAGACAAGTTAGTTTGGATCTGAATCTAGAGATTCGCCTCTCAAATCAGCTTATAGCTTCAACCCCTTTTACGCATCTATGTTTTAAGTTGATTTGGCACCAGAATGTCCTATCTTTAACTTCTTTTTTAGTTTGGTGAGCTTTGCTTAATAAGCTTCCAACCGATGATCATCTATGGGGAAAGGATGTAACATAGTTTCTCTGTGTAGCCTTGTGAATCTAAGTATGAAACTTCCAGTCACCTGCTTCTTCAATATCCTTTTTCACCAAAGATTTGGCAATGGTTTGAAAATCTTCTCAACATCAACATAGATAAATCCTTTATGTCTGCTCTCTCCGTTTTCTTCAAGAGTCGATCGCAACAAATTATGGACACCATTGCTGCCCTTGTAAATCTTCCCAGTGAATCCGAGATTAAACTTTTTTTTCCTATTAATACATGTATATTTGGTTAGACTGATGATAAGAGTAGGAGGTGAGGAGAGGTGTATAAAAGAAGGGTGTAGTTAGCAGTTAGTTAGTTAGTTATAACTAACTAGGAGTGAACAAAAGTTATAAATAGAGATTTATAGCTGAGGGAGAGGCATCTGAGAGGCACTAGGAGGCTGTGACCTTAAAATCACACTGTAATTCAGGAGATTTTCTCCAGTTCTCAATAAACACTACTCATTTTCTATCAGTTTGAACCAATTTCTACCAGCTGGTGTTAAAGCTCCAGATCTTGGGGCTATGAGGAGTTGATGGGGTCAAAAACTAGCAACAAGATGGACACACAAATGGAGGTGCTCGAACGGGCTGTGGAAGAAAATCGTGAGGCGATGGAGGTAAACAGGGAGGCGATTGAGTCGTGATTGGGCTCGATTGAGGTTATCTTCAGAGGCTCCCTGCATCATGGGAGAAGCCGATGGTGGCTGAGATAGTTCAGATGGGAGGCCCAAGGAGGAGGAACAGAGAAAGTGAGGTTGTGGACGCCAATCGTTGGAGGAACATTAAAATACCCATATTCATGGGTGATGATCGTCTTGGTTGGGTGTCTAAAATCGAAAGGTATTTTCGATTGCAGTCATTAACGGAGGAGGACAAATTGGAGATGATTATGGTTGTCATGCAGGGTGAAGCTTTGGCCTGGTTTCAATAGTGGGAGACGTGGAACTCCAACCATTCGTGGGAATGGTTCAAGCTTGCTTTAACCCAACGATTTCAGGGATCGAACTTGGGAAGCTCATTCCAAGCTTTATTAGCACTGAAGCAAGAAGATACAATGCAAGGGTATATAGGGTCGTTTGAGAAGCACATAGGGATTGTAAAGGGATTGGAAGAATCCTTCTTAATGGAGGTATTTCTTAAGGGATTGAGGGAGGAGATTGGGACTGAGGTGAGGTTGCATGGGCCCAAGAATTTGATGGAAACTATGCTCAAGGCTATACATGTGGAGGAAAAAAAATAGAATGATGAGTAATCTGCCTTGAATTAGTAAAGGGGCTCAACCTTTTCAGGCTTCTAGGTTATCTGGTCAGAGAGCTGGAAGGGAATGGCAGCAAGGCAGTCGCAAGGTGCTGGAGCCTCAGTTGGTTGCTAAAACCAAGAGGGATTCTTGGAGAGGAAAGAGGAATTTCCACATATTATCACTTGTGGAGTTTAATGAAAAAATGAGAAAAGATGAGTGCTTCACTTTCGAGGAGAAATATCATCCCACACATGTTTGTAAAAACAAACAGTTGAAGTTGATGATTGTAACGACTCGCCTTGTCGCTACGATACCACTACTTTAAACGTATAATTTCAATTTTTAATGAAAACTCCATCAATTTGATTATGAAAATAGTAGTAAATTTTTCGCGATACTATACTCACAAGGCGTCACACAAATACATACATAAATAAAATATACAACTATCTATAAATTGAACCACATATGTTATTCACATGTCAGAACTTAGTTTTGTTTTTACACGTGTTTAAGTCTGAAATTTACATGCCAACCAAAAAATATTTAAGGAACCAACTAAGAAAGAGTTAATAACAAAACACAACTCTCCCCCAAAATGGATTCCAACGTTATCACGTCAACTTGGCGACTCCAACAAGAGGATCTCTCTCCAATGTCACCTATTGTTGTTCATCTGCTCCTGGGAACGAAAGTTCACGATCATCATAGATACCAACCACACGATACAAAATTAGAAGGGTAAATTTATTATACAAAGTTAACAAGTTCTAGATAACAATAATTAGAAAGAAAACAACAATAACAACCACAGTCATTCTTAGTAATCAATTAGTTCAATACACACTCAACAAACTAGTCATCCACTTTTTCCACCATTCAAATCAATTATGCTCAAAATGATGCATGCACCTGACTCCACTCTCACCATGCAATGTGGTAGCATTCTCAAGGAAATAGTCTCTCTCAGGAAAATGATTCAATTATTTACCAGGATCACCCTGTCGTGCACTGGTCATTCCCCTCATGGTGATAAGCCAGAGTCTCAAGGGAATTCCAAACTGAGTGGGCCCTTAGTACCCTCGTTTTTATCCCATAAAACCATTGGTACAGACTGCCTTCATTCTATTTCCATCCATGCAATTATGAAGTATGAAATATGTGCACTATCAATGCACTGACCGAGGATAGGGACCAACCCTTCCTCGCAAGGATATCCAATAAGTCATGCACCCCCCATGTACATACACAACATACAACCATGGATTCATCCATGCACTGATCGTGGATAGGGACCAACCATTCCTCGCAGGGATATCCAATCATGCACCCCCATGTGTACCCACAACATATAATGACATTGTCAACATCAACATTATCTCTCATCAATGCCATTATCAACATCATTTCATCTCAATGTCATCAACAACATCAACATCATTTTATTTCAATATCATCATCATAAACATCAATATCATTTTATTTCAACATTATCAACTATATTATCTCATTTTAACATCATCAACCATATTAACGTTATCTCGTTTCAACATCATCAACCACATCAACAGTATTTCCTTTTCAGCATCTCAATCTCAATATTATCAACAACATCACAAGCAATCACATTTCACATCTATACATAATACATATGCCTGAGATTCACATTCCCCAGGTCTTCAGACCACATAAATTTCATACATTCACAATTCATCACACCACAAGACTGATATTTTAGAAAAATTCTAAATTAAAGAGGAGAACTACTATATAGAAAACAAACTTTTATGTCCATTTAAAATTTAATAAAGAATTAAATAGGAAAACATATTAATAAAATTTTAGGCAGAGTCTCCTCTGTAATTAAGACTTTTCCCAAAAATCCGATCATTACAACAACATCAGACACAGTTTTATCCATCAATAACAAAATCATTGCATCTCATTAGTTAAAAACATAGTTTTTCTTGAAAACGAGCACACAACAAGAACAAACATACATCAATAATAAATACATCATATCCCATTAGTTTAAAACATAGTTTTTCTTGAAAACCAACACACAACAGGGAGAGGCATACATATCCATAATTGAGTTCCTTGACCCCCAACTATGGTATCAAAAGTTGTAACCAAATAATAAACTCCCCCCCCCCACACACACGTGGTTTGGTACAAACGCAGAGCTCTATATACCACATCAAAGATAATTTAGTATAGATTTCAAAGACAAGGTTAACATTAACATTCGGGGTCAAATACCCACTCAAATTTAAAAAGGGACTAAAATGGTGTTTTGGGAGTCCACATCAAAAGGACATCATTTTGAAATTTCGATCACACCAATGCGACTGGGGCTCAACGAAGGTCACAAAAATGACATCAATATTATAAAAAGAAAACTTTTACAACGTCTCATTTTCAAAGATTTTTCAAAGGAAGTAGAAAAACACTCAATAACGGTAACCAAATCATAAGAGATATCAAGATAGGCTTCAAACTAGCTAAGAGACCTCAAAAAAACCAAGAAGGAAGGATTGGAGAATCCATTCTCTATCGAATACTTGAGTTGAGTTTTGAAGATTCCGCTCCGATTAAAGTGTTCATCTTCGTGCGGTGATCCAACAGCAGGCGACGGTAGCTCGTGGTGGTCACCGGTGGTCATGGGTGGTGGAGGAGGATGTGGAAGGGTTGGGTGGCTATTGGAGAAGAAGAAGACCAGAATTTTCATGTTTGTCACGCTGATGCACCATATATAACCGACTTGACTCGCTTAGGCGAATTTTGGCTCGCCTGGATGAGCTAACCCAAATTGGAAATTTCACTGCTTCTGTGAAAAAATATTATCTCTCTCTTAAGATGTTTTTTGCCAATCCCAACGGTCCAAATTGAAATATGTGGGTTAGGAAATTAAATTTAAAATTTTAAAGCGATCCAACGGTTCACCAATCCATAATTGTGATTTTAATAAAACAGGTTTTGGGTCAAACTCGAAATTACACAATTTTAACGCAGCCAAACAAACTCCACATAACTTAACATCTACACTAAGCAATTGCACAATAAATACATCAAACATCTATTTTAAATTATCAAAATTTCAAGGCGTTACAATGATCATAGAGGAAGAGGATTTTAAAAAGCATCAACAAGAGGATAAAAATGATAAGCAGGAAAGTCTGCATCAACTGTCTTTGCATAGTGCTAAAGGGTTTACTTCCAAGAAATCACTTAAGCTTTGGGGGAGTATAAAGGACAAGAAGGTGGTGGTGTTAATTAAATGTCGAGCAACTAATAATTTCATTTCTATGAAATTAGTGAAGGAGTTGAAATTAATGGTAACTCATACCAACCCTTATTCTGTGGAAGTAGGGGATGGTCATAAGGTGAGGTGCCAAGGGGTATGTAAATCTCTTCCAATTGAATTGCAAGAATTACAAGTGGTGCAAGATTAATACTTGTTTGAGTTAGGAGGTGTTGATGTGGTTTTAGGGGTAGTGGTTGGCTGGGTTAGGAGAAGTGGAAGCCAATTTTGAAAAATTAACTCTGGTTGTAAGGGTTCAGAATAGAAAAATAGTGTTGAAAGTTGAACCTGAGTTAATAAAGGCTGCCATCAGTTTGAAGTTGATCAAGGGGACTTTGTTAGAGGTTGATTAAGGGTTCTAGGTTGAATTAAAATCAATAGAAAGGGCAGGAAGTGCAGAAACAGTTCCTGAATTAGTGGAACAGGTTTTAGAGCAATTTGAAAGGGTTTTTAAGGAACCCAAGGGACTACCACCACACAGGGAGAAGGATCATGTTGTCAATCTTCAACTTGGTAATCAAATTCCTAATTTGAGACCCTATAAGTATCCTCGTTACCAGAACGATGAGATTGAGAAGTTAGTAAAGGATATGATGACTGTTGGAATTATTAGGGCCAACACTAGCCCATTTGCTAGTCCTGTAATTTTGGTTAAGAAAAAATATGGGAGTTGAAGGTTTTATGTAGACTATAGGGCTCTCAATAAAATTACTGTGCCAGAAAAGTTTCCAAACCAATTATATAGAATAGCTGTTAGATGAGATTGGGAGGGGGGAGAATGGTTTTCTGAATTGGATTTGAGGGCTGGATATAATCAGATTAGGATGAAGGCTGAAGATGTGCATAAGACAACTTTCAGAACTCATGAAGGCCATTATGAGTTCTTGGTTATGCCTTTTGGATTAACCAATGCTCCATCAACTTTCCAAGCACTCATGAATAAGGTACTTAGACCTTTCTTGAGACAACTTTCTTTGATTTTCTTCTTTGATTTTCTTTGATGATATATTGGTGTATAGTCATAATTTGGAGGAGCACAATAGGCATTTGATGACAGTATTACGAGTACTGCAACAACAAGAATTGCATGTGAATAGAAAGAAATGCAATTTTGGTCAAAGGTAATTGGAGTATTTGGGACATTTAATTTTAGGAAAGGGAATGGAAGCAGACCCAAATAAGTTAGAAGCAATGACTAAGTGGCTTATGCCTAGAGATATCAAAGGATTAAGGGGATTTCTGGGATTGATAGGGTATTACAGGAGGTTTGTGAAGAATGATGGGAAGTTAGCACAACCACTAAATGATTTATTAAAGAAAAATGCTTTTCAATGGAAGGAGGAAGCTACTTGTAACGCCCCGTATGCATCCGATTCATTAACATTCATTTATGGCTGTTAAGCGCAACAATTAATCAAAGCTAATTAATTCGAAAGCAATAAACAAAATGACGTCATCAAACGTCATCAACAATATCATCTTTACATTATGTATGGGAAATTCTCATAATATACAACTAGAGTACCAATTCAGCCATATACATATATCTCAGTAAATGTATCTCAACAATGGCTGTACAAAACAAGAATATATCATATACCCTGTCCTCTCAACATATACACAATGTACATCAACTATGCATCTTCCCTTCAGGGGTAAAAAATACAGGCATAACAAAATAATGAGCCAACATGCTCTCAAAATATATGCCTAAGGTTCACACATAACCATATCCCTACTCAGGCCTCTTGCCGTGGGATCCACCATCTACTCGTTGAGCATCACCTGCAAAATATAATCCCCACACACGGGGTGAGATACAAATCTCAGTAAACTCAGGATTCTTGGAGGTCTCTCCTTCCCCTGGTTCACTTCCATGACATATAGTATCAAAATTGGCATCACACCATCTAGTCATCATGGATCACATAAAATACATCGCATTTATATCACAACACAGGTGTCATTCCGTTGGGCGCTACCAACATCAAGAACACAACACAGATATAACACACACACACACACACACACACACACACACACACACACACACACACACATATATATATATATATATATATATATATATCATAACATATAACATTTCCTGAGAAAGATCATCCACTGAAGGGCACATTCTCTTAGGACGTTTGCATCATTGCCTAAGAAAGATCATCCACTTAAAGGTACATTCTCTCGGGACTCTGCGCACATTGCCTGAGAAAGATCATTCACTTAAGGGCACATTCCCTCAGGACTTTATGTAAATTCCTGAGAAAGATCATCCACTAAAGGGCACATTCTCTCAGGACATTACTCAGACGTATATGACAATTCCAAGAGAAGTCCATAAGTAGTCTATTCTACTGGCCAGAGATTCTCATCAATCATACAACATATCATCATAGTGTACATCATATACATGTTCTCAATAAAAAGTAGTAACATACAATTTCAATACCACATGCATCATGACATACAACAACCATCACTCCTACGGAGTATGGTGGAACATAGTCAATGGGAAACACTCCCAAGAACAAAGAGCTTACCTGCTCTAAGAGCTACACTAGTTCTCTCGGCCTCGTGGTCACAACCACCAACAATCTCTGTATCACACCCTACATAAAGACATACAAACAATCAATAATGGTTCTCAACCGTTAGAATGAAAAGAATCGCTATTCTTTTCCATTTAACCCCTTTTTACTCTATTTTTAAGTTATAAGGACTAATCACCTAATTGGTGACTTACAGATCCCCAATAGGATCTATCTCAACCTAACCAAGGCACTACAGTTGTTGAATTCAGGGGGAGCTGCTTGAAGCATAAGCAAAGTTTGATTCAAGTCTCAAGTTTTAGCTTTCAACATGCCTTGAAGGATTGAAGAACAACTTGTGATTAAATGTAAAAGGAAGAAGCATTTTTGGTGATCCAATTGCATTGCATTCACATTATTCATTAAGTCAAGAAATAGAATTCACAAGGCATTGATAAATTGTTTAAAGTTTTGAATTATATCAAGAGTTTTTGGAAAAATAATGTTTTCTACTGGTTTAATCGATTATATTAAGATAAGAATCGATTATTTTGTTCTTAGTACTTTTTGGAAAATTTTTCAAGAACAATGTAATCGATTACGTATCGGAATAATCAATTATTTTACATTGGTTTACATATAAACTGCCTTGATGAACATGTTAATCGATTACCAACAGGCCGTAATGGATTACATAGGCTAAACAGAAAATATCACCTTCCTGTCTTAATCGATTACCAAGGTTAGTAATCAATTACATTTTTATGCTTGTGCTTAACATATTTTCTGGTTTAATCGATTACCAAATGAAGTAATCGATTACATAGTTCAAATCCGTTTATGCAGTTTCCTGGTTTAATCGATTACCAGAGTTCGTAATCGATTACACAGTGTATGTACATTTGAGGAACTGTCTGTCTTAATCGATTACAAGTCGGAATAATCGATAATTTTGTTCGTTGCTCATATTCAGAAGATTGTTGAACATTTTAATCGATTACAGGAGGGTATGTAATCGATTACATAAGCAAAATAATAGATTACAAGAGCGCATTTAATCGATTACTGACAGTTAGAAAATCTGTTATAAATAGAACCCTTGCTCAGCTGATTTGGTAACATGATCAATACGTATTTTGAGCATACCTAAGCTTTCTAAACATTCTTTTAGTGATTTTCTGGGTTCATTGAGTTCTTGCTTTCACTAAAACAGTTATGGATTGTTAAGTGATTCTTGAAGCAAGAAAATTCTTTTCAAAGGATAAGGAAAGTAATGTTCTGAGTTTGTTTTCATTATTCAACCTGGTGTATTCATTCATCTGCATATCATTTACTGGATCATCAGGTGATTTCTTTTCTTAACTTTGTGGTTGTAATTCGTTTTGATTTTTGGATGTATTTTTGTCTATTGTAATTGGGCTTCTTGCTTGTAATCTAGAGATAGAGTTTCTCTAGGGGATGTGCTGAGTAGTGTTCTTAGTGGGTTGTCTCTAAGAATCTAATAGTGTTTCATATTTCTGAACTTTATCTAGGGTTGATAAAGGGAAACTTTGTAATTACTTGTAAGAACATAAATTTGCAATAGTGGAACTCCATTCTAGTGTTGAGTGGAAGAAAACTGGATGTAACTTCATAGTGTTTGAAGTGAACCAATATAAATCTTGTGTGCTCTGTTATTAATTTCCTTCTTGATTATTTTCTCTCCATCTTGATTATTTTGCTTTGGTTATCAATTCAATTTTGGGCTGGTGGATACCTTGGACTGACCATTTGATTGAATAAAGTTTCTTGGTTTCAAAAGTGATAACGATCCAAAGAGAAAAACTCTGATTTTGTTAAGGAAAATTTTAACTTACCAAGACTAACCAATTCACCCCCCTCTTGGTTAAGTGTGAAGTGTTCCTATATTTTACAAGAGTCTCCCTAAGACGGCTAAAACGGTTACTTGAACACATTTTCATCGTTTATATAGTCTCCTGAACATATTTTGTAAAAGCATCAAGACTCATACATGTTACAATATCATCAATCTAACCAACATTCTTCCTACTCATACATTTCTTAGAACCAAATTCCAAAGTCCATAAAAATCATACCCCAAGGTTTAACCTTCATCAGAACAACCTCCTAAGCATACTTTTCCAAAGGACCCAAGCCTAATTTCAGCTCTAGCTCAAATGGGTCACTATTCATCTGAAGAAAAAATTCTTAAACAATCGGTAAAACTTGAGTTTCTTTCCTCTAAATCGACAAGGAAAGCTAGAGGACAACTTCTCCAAGCTTGAACGTCCTTAAAACACCTTCTTTTCTCCTCAGAATCAAACTTTATGAAGTTCCCTGGAGAACTTGATTTCTCTGTTTGATGGTTTTCAGAGAAAAGGGATGTTGAAATCTAGCTCATTGAGTAGTTCCTTTCAACTTTCATGTTGGATGTGAAGTGTTTTGGTCAATGAATGAGTGGTTATGAAGCTTTCCACACTCGTCAATGGCAGAAACCAGAGAAGGAAGAAGGAGATGAAGTTTTGGCTCACCAAAACGTTCAAATGTCCTTTTATAGTGACCCTGTCTGTGTTCCCGCGCTAACGGCACCGTTCCTGGCACTATTGGCGCCAGATTCCAGAGAAAATTGGCCTTTTGGCGCCACCCTGGCGCTAATGGTGCCGCAGTTGGCATTATCCGTGCCGGGAACAAAAGGCTTCAACAAATATTTTTTTTTTAGTCTTGGTCATTATACTACTACTACCTTTGAACAGCTTAAGTTAGCTATGCAAAATTTACCTATTTTAGTGGTACCAGATTTTACTAAGCAATTTATCTTAGAATCTGATGCCTCTGGTACAGGTTTGGGGCCAGTGTTATTGCAAGAAGGCAGGCCCTTAGCTTTTTGGAGTAAGGCTTTGTCTAATAGAGCTTAGGTAATATCAGTTCATGAGAGGGAGCTGATGACTATGGTGTTAGCTGTGAAGAAATGGAGGCACTATTTGTTGGGCAAAAAGTTCATAATTAGAACTAATAAAAAAAGCTTAAAGTTCTTGAATGAACAAAAACTGTTGAATTAAGAACAGTTTAAGTGGGCCACTAAACTGATTGGATATGACTTTGAAATTCTTTACAAGCTTGGCAGGGAAAATATAGTGGCTAATGCAATTTCCAGGCAATTTCCTTTTCCTGCAGTTTATATTGTGGTGGAAGAAGAATGGGTTGATTGGGAGGAAGAACTGCAAGCTGATTCTCAGTTATATGAGATTTATCAAGGAATTATGACCAAAACATCAGAGAAGCCAAGGTATACAATTAAGGGAGGTAAGATGTATTACAAGGACAGGTTGGTGTTGCCCATAAATTCTTCTAGAATTCGTTTTCTTTTAAAGGAGTTGCATGATTCTCCTATGGGAGGACATTCTGGATTCTTTAGAACCTTTAAAAGTGTGGCTAGTATGGTATTTTGGCAAGGAATGAAGAAGACCATAAGGGACTATGTAGCTGGATTTGAAGTTTGTCAAAAGAATAAAGCTAACACTATCGTTCCAGCAGGATTGATACAACCCCTACTGTAACACCCCGGACGTGTTATCATTAATAATATCATAAGCGCGCTATCAGCGTTAACTACACGCGGTGCGGAAGCCATAGAATCATTTTTCTTGATTACATTATGCATGGAATATAAAACGCAACACAAAGCATCATAGAAACAAGCCCCTGCTGATCCAGATAAACTGAAACATACAAACACAGGCAGATATACACAACTGAACATAGAGAATCAGGAGGAAACATACTTTTATATAACAACATATCATCTGTACATATACATACCTAAAACAAGACCACACTGGTCATACATCAGTATATGTACAATACAATGGGTGTACACTCACACCCTATCTCTATACAGAGTACATGATAGAGATCAAACAAAAGACTCTTCTAGTCTTCATCTGCAGCCCATGACCACTCCAGCGTACTCAGCTAGGGCCTCCTGCCCTGAGGTTACTCCTCTTCTGCGGAAGCACCTGAAAACCACAAACCCCACACAGGGTGAGACAAACGTCTCAGTAAACTCAGGGTTCTGGGAGATCCTCCCTTACCCTGGTTCACCTCCAAGCACAAACATAAACATAACATAACACAACCTAGGACATCATCCTGGCTAACACCATATCCCAGCTCTCTGGGTACATAACACTGGATGCTATCAGCATCAGAGGTATCTCACCTCATACTGGCTCTCAAGCCATCTCAAACTCGTCTCACAGAGGTACCATAACATAGTGTCCCCCATAGGACACTTCTCATAACAGAGAGGCATCGCCTCATCACTGAACCAGCATTGCTTGAGTTACCTACTCAGGACTTCACATGCACACATTGCCTGAGGAATCCCTCAACTCAGGACTTCAGGAATCCAGATATGGCTTATCTAAGAGGCCTTAGGCTCTCATCCCCTCGGGAAGCCCTCTCTTAGAGATACATCATATCGGGATACAGTCTGGCCTGGGAAAGAACATCCATAAAAGGGCAATCACATCCAGGCTTTCCCGTCACTTGCCTGAGAGAGATCATCTCACACCGGAGGCACTCACCTCTCAGGACTTCCAATCTCATACCTGAAGGAGATCATCCAATCAGGGCACTCCTTCCTTCAGGATTCTCAACCACTGCCTGAGAGAGATCATCTCACACAGGAGGCACTCATCCCTCAGGACCTCTAACCATACGCCTGAGAGAGATCATCTCACACCGGAGGCACTCATCCCTCAGGACTTCAGTCCGCTGCCTGAGAGAGATCATCCCATGAAGGGGCACTCAATCCCTCAGGACTTCCAATCACATGCCTAAGAGAGATCATCTCACATCGAGGCACTCAATCCCTTAGGACTTCCAAACACTAGCCTGAGAGAGACTATCCACACAGGGAGTTCTCAATCCCTCAGGTCTTTCATCATCTCTGCCTAAGGAGGAACATCCTTACCGGGCAATCCATCCTTAGGACTTTAGGCGGAGAGCAATGGCATCTCCCAAGGAATTTCAGCTATTCCAGGGAGTCCTCAAACTCTTCCTCTGGCTAGGGAACCTCAACTAGCCCGATACTATTCTAGTATCCTAAAGATTCCATCACCTGCAATCTCAGGTGCATTATCACCCTCACACTATCTCAGTGTCTATCCTAGGGTTCATCATACATTCACACTTCTGGAACGGTCTGAGTTTCACTCCAAGCACCGTTCATCTAGCCCTTCGGCTCACAAATACATATAATCAATAAAACAGGCCACCTTGGCCATTCATTCCACAGCATGCACAATTTAAACATATTCAAGCATGGCATGCATTCATCACCCACTTGGGTGGTAAAATAAAAGAAATGGAAATAATCCCCAGAACGACGAGCTTACTTGTTAAGCTGTGCCTGCAGCTCCAATCCTCAAATGATGGTCTGCTTCTCTGACACCCACAGTGTCAAGCCCTATCAAGGCATACAAACACACATATCACAGACCATTCAAGCATATAATCATGCGTAAGCTCATCAAGCAGTCATCAACTGCCTCGGGGAAAGGAACCCCAGTCCTTTCCATCAACCCAGATTATCTAACCTAAGGTTTTTCAGGCTCATCCACTTCAAGCCTTTCCACAGACCCTCAGTGGTCTATCTCAGATCCCTCATGGCTTCAGAGTCCCCACAGACTCAATACTAGCCATTCACAATGAGCATTACAGCTCTCACCACCCAATATCTCAGGGTTTCCATAGGGCTTGAACGGTCTAATCACAAGACACCGTTCCCAAGACCTCACAGGCACCACAAGCCCATCCAAATGGCTCTTACATGTCTCAAACAAGTGACTCAATCCAAGTCACACATGCACAACCTAGAGCCAAAACCAACAGTCACCAAAACATAAACTGAAAGCTAATCCTTCCTCCTCTCATCATTCTAAACACATCTCTTAACAGGACCCAGAGCTAATTCTAGCCCTATCACAGATGGGTCACTATTCATCAAAAACCCCCAAATCACAAATCAATTGGGAAAACTCGAGTTTCTTACCTCAGAACTGAAGAGGAAGGCCTCTGGGCTACTCTGCCTAGCCCTGGTGTCGATGAACCACCGTCGTTCCTCGCCGAACTCGAGCTCTTCTTCTCCCTTTCTCAGAGGTGAGTTTCTCTGGGGTTTTAAAGAATATAGAGGAAGGATTCTCACTCCCACTTGGTTTCTAGGTGACAGAAAGGGTGTGGGAAGTGTTTAGGGTCACAAAACAAGGTCATGGGAGCTTGGGAATCTCTCCCATGGTTGCTGGAGTCCAGAGGAAGAAGAAAACCATTTTCTTCTCCTCCAAAACGCGACCACCCTTAAAAACAGTCTGCACCGACCTTGCCGCGCGATCCGCGCCAACTCCCGCGCTATCCGCGCCAGCTGCAGAAACTGTGGCGCCATCAGCGCCACCCTGGCGCTCCCAGCGCCAACTTCCAGAAACCTTGGCACTCTCAGCGCTAATACCGCGCCATCAGCGCTAGAAACCAGAGACATTGGCGCTACCAGCGCCATCCTGGCGCCCTTGGATTCAGATTCCAGTGGGTCTAGCGCTATCAGCGCCAGCCCTGGCGCCATCAGCGCCACACCCTCAGCAGAGTTTTCTCACAAAGCCCTGGCGCTAACCGCGCCATCTGTGGCACCAACCGCGCCATACTTGAGGGTCCTTACACCTACCTATTCTGACTAAGGTATGGACTGATATTTCTATGAATTTCATTGGGGGTTTACCAAAAGCTCAGGGAAAAGACACTATTATGGTAGTGGTGGATAGATTGACTAAATATGCTCATTTTTTTGCATTAAGTCATCCTTATTCAGCTAAGGAGGTGGCTAAATTATTCATAAAGGAGGTGGTCAGATTACATGGATTTCCTACTTCTATAATTTCTGATAGGGATAGGTTATGCATGAGTTTTTTTTGGAAATAGTTGTTTAGAAAGGCAGGAACTCAATTGAAGATGAGTACTGCTTATCATCCACAAACAGATTGGTAGACTGAGGTGGTTAACAAATGTTTGGAGGTTTATTTGAGATGTTTGACAGGCTCCAAACCAAAACAATGGCCTGCTCAATTAGCTTGGGCTGAATTTTGGTTCCATACCAACTATAGCATTTCTGCTAAGATGTCCCCTTTTAAGGCCTTGTATGGGTAGGAGCCTCCTCTATTAATCAAAGGAGCTGATATCCCTTCTAAATTGGAGGAAGTAAATCAATTGAGTAAACACAGAGATGAGTTGCTGCAGGAATTGAGGAAGAATTTACTGAAAGCACAAGATCAGATGAGGAAATATGCAAATAAGCATAGAAGGGAGGTAGTTTTATAAGTGGGAGATTGGGTGTTCTTAAAGTTACAACCCTACAAAATGAAATCTTTGGCCAGGAAGCCCAATGAGAAATTGAGTCCTAGATTTTATGGACCATATAAAATCATCAAAAAAGTAGGAGAGGTGGCTTACAAACTGGAATTGCCAGAGGGCAGTATGATACATCCTGTTTTTCATATTTCTTTGCTCAAGAAATCAATTAAGGCTACTTGTTCTCCTCAAACTCTACTAGCAAATTTGAATGAAAATTGGTAGCTTCAAATGCAACCCGGGAAGATTATGCAACAAAGGGTGACAGAAGCTGGATGGCATGAGATCCTTATCAAACGGAAGGACTTACTCCATCATGATAATGGTTGGGAGTTGGCTGATGAGATGAAGAATGGTTTTCCTGATCTAGACCTTGACAAGGTCCATCTTGAAGGGGAGGGTATTAATAGGAGTAGGAGATGGGGAGAGGTGTATAAAAGAAGGGTGTAGTTAAGAGTCAGTTGTTAGTACAGTTAGTTATAACTAACTGTTAGTTAGTTACAACTAACTACAAGGGAGCAGAAGTTATAAATAGAGATTTATAGCTGAGGGAGAGGCATCTGAGAGGTACTAAGAGGTTGTGACCTCAAAATCACATTGTAATTCAAGAGATTTTCTCCAATTCTCAATAAACACTACTCATTTTCTCTCAGTCTGAACCAGTTTCTATCAACTGACTATTGAACGAATGAAAGCATAAAAAGTTCATGGTAACATCTTAAAGTTCTTGAATTTTTTAGAGGGTGATAGTAGTGTTCATATTTTAAGAAGAAGAAATCGAAGGAGAGTGTGTGCTATGGTATGGGCATGATGACCTATGAGAACGAAGAATTTGGGAAGTTCCACCAATATTAATGGAATTCTAAATTCCCCATTTTAACAAAGGACTAAAAGTTGCAGAATTTCGAAAATCCTGAAATTAAGTATCCAAACAGGACATTTTTATTGAGGAGCAATTGAAATAACCTAAAAAAAAGTAATTACTCTCTTAGAATGCTTTATCCACACACAAGCTAAGTTCATCATGGTATGTGTACATGTACTACTAACTACTAGGCATTTTCAGGCATTGCAAAAAATAAATTTGCACTATTCTTTGAACCTTGTTCTACACATCGTGCTATTTTTTGAAATCCTTCTCAAAAGATGCAAAAGAAAATATTTTATGTCAGTCCTTATGTGTCACAACCATCTTTTGTGTGATTTTTTCTAAATGTTCTTACGTGTTGCCTCAAGTCTTTGATTCATCTTTAAATTTTGAACCCTCGCACTACTCTTTCAACATCTTGTTTAAATTCGTTGCATTGCCGGTAATGGTCTTACTTGGTATCTTGTATTGACAAATCAATTCTCTTTTTATGAACCTGACCACCACACTCCCTAGTACATTTGCATAAGAAGCAATCTCCATCCATTTGGTAGCATGAAGAAAATTTCGCTTCTTATCACTAGCCCATTTCGTAGGATCCATTTAAGCACAATTGTCATCTAAACAAAGGTTGATCATCAAAAACTTAAGTACAACTTGTGAGAAAAACAAGTTCCTAGACGCACTCCTCCAAACTCCAAGAAGACAATGACAAGAGCTTTCATGTTTGTTTTGGAAAGCAACCTTATTTCTCCTTTGCCAGAGGATGTAATACAAGGGCCATTTTAGAGGTTCAGGTTCATCCAACATCAAAGTTTGAATTAAAAAATTTGTGTAATACAAGCACCATTTGAGAGGCTCCTATTTCAACAAGCACTAAGTGGATCCATACATCATGAGAAAAGACAATTTCTAGGAACATATGAAGAGTCAACTCATCTAGTTCCACAAATTCAAGTGATATCTTTTTTTTTTATACCGACAAATGGTAATTGCTTAATTTTGTTAGAATATATCAAATGGGAGATTTGAACTCACAATCTCTCCCCCTTCCTTCTCCCTTCACTCTTTCCCAACCACTAAATCAAACGTTATATCTCTATTCAAGTGATATCCTATGAACTACCTTTGACATCTTCAAGCATAAGTAATAGAGAAACGCCATGGAGTTCGAAACTAATTGACCAAATAATCCTCCAATCCTTTCAATTTTGGACACCTCTCAAATTGTTTTTTCTTAAAAAATATTTTAATTTAAAATTTTGTATTTTTCCAAATTTATCCCTTTTCACACCATACTCCTAATAATTGTTGTGCATGCTTAGTTTTTGCATAAAAATTATCTTAATTTCTTATTTATTGCTTAGTTTGTTCTCAATAACTTAGAATTTAATATCTTTTAGATTTTTTTTAGCTCATTGAAGTTAATTTTAGTAAACTCATTAGTTTTAGTTGTGTTTTGTAGAGTTTTGGTGTACTAACAAGGAAGAAAACATTGTTGAGGTGATGAAGAAGTGTGCTTAGCGCACCAACCAAACTTAACTGGCATGAGGTAGCTTAGAAGGCCATGTGACAAGCATCTAGGGGCTACTGGGAGAAGATCAGAAGTTTGGTGCGTGCTCAACTAATTGTTCCCTCTACCACTAGTTTGGGCTAAGCATGTATCCTTGTCTTAGCACACAGCCACACTTAAACTAGTGTTGTTTTTGTGTGCACGGTTACCAGGATAAGTGGACAAGCCTTTATAAGACACCATTTTTGAGATAAAAGTTTAAAAGATGGGGAATTTATTAGGGTTGGGTGCTTTTGTGCTTCTTTGTTCTCCATTTTCTCTTCTTCTCGTATTCTCATTCTTGTTTTAGGTCAGGCTATCTTTATTATCCATTTAATGTTATCTCTCTATTATTGCCTCTTCTCTATGCTTATTGCTTGTTTATGGTTTGACCACCCATGTGCATGTATATTGTAGGGTAATGATCATTGGAAAATGTCTTTTCACTAAGAATTGAAAGGGGCTTCTAGTTTACTCATATCTAGGGATGGAATGAGGTTGTCTAGCCTTTTATAAACCTTTGTTAATCAAATCACTAGGTTTAACTTACTAAGGGATTAGGAGTAGAATCAAATGATTTAGACTCTTTCACATGATAAATTATGATTAGAGTTGATTAGTTGATTAAGATAATAGATGGAAAACATTGACTGATGAAAAATCATTATTGTTACATCAAGAGTTCTTTTGGTAGGCCAAGCACCCAACATTCTCACCATATATGCACTTATCTTATCTTTGCAGTCAAACTGGTTGTTTTTTGTTCCTTTGAACGTTGCAATGTTTTTATATCTTTGTTTAATCTTAGATTTTAAATCTCTATGTTATGTTTTAAAGATCAATAAACTCCTTTCATTTAATTTCTTATAACTTAATTTACACGAACTACTTAACACAAACAAAGTCTCGGTGGGTATGACACTTGGTCTTTTCGTTTATGACTACTTGCACGATTTTGTTCACTTGTTAATCGACTAACAACTCCCTTATTTGTCATCGTTTGCATGAAACGTACTGAGAGACGACGACCTTCACAATGCTCTAGTGGATGACATAAATCTAGGAGGTATGGTCGACAAAGTAGTGACAACCATGGAGAAGCTTGACGTTGCATCTCCAACAACGATTCTTGCTAAGTTGAGCTCATTAACGCATGCATGAAGAAAGATTTTGTGCACGATTGGTAGGGTACCAAAGCTCGTCAACACGTGATTGTGTCTTCCCCTAATCCTCTTTGAGGCGGCTTCACAAGTGTTATGTTTTAGGGCTAAGGAGTGGGAAGGACAAATTTCAAAGAGAAAAGCTTTTAAAAATGGTTGACAATTGTCGCAAGTTGATTGGGTCGCCTAATTTGTCAGGGGGAGCGTTGGAGTCTTTAGCATTTCTATAAGTAATACGTTATGTCCAACCAGCAAAAGGTACTAGTTCTTTGTGGTCTCCTTGAATACCTTATTAGATTTTATTGCTCACAAATACAATATAATTGTGATCCCCTCTATGCTTAAGTTATGGTTCCAAATTGCAATCCACAACTAGTGACCACAATATTGTTGCAAAGCTGCATGCAACCACATCAACACAAATACAATGTGAATAGCAATCACAATGCTACAATGAATATAATAATACTTTAGATTTCAATCTTCTATTCTAACTTGCAAATGTCAATGATTGAATGGATGTGACCAAATGAGGTGTCAGAAGATATAACAATAATATAATAATTGTAAAAAAAAAAAATTACATTTGATGCAAACATATAATGTTACATTGCAACAACTGCAATTCGCATCAATGCAGCTACAATCGTAATTTAAAACCATCATTAGTATTAAAAACACTAATTAATATATGTTACAAAACAATATATATATATATATATATATATATATATATATATATATATATATAATTTTTTTAAAAATATATATATTTTATGACTAATACTCCTAGTCTCTAATCTTTAATACTATCACTATTAGAAAGTTGATATGCACCTAGCATAGGACATTTCCAAGCTTAAATATATCACCAAATGCATCAGAATTAATGATAAAAGCTTCCAATTGATATAAATGTTGACGAATCTGCCTCAATGATGCTTTTATTCAGATTGAGTGATTAGCAGGTGAAAAGAGCCAAAAGAAATGCAGAGAAAGAAGAAGAAAAGATCTGGCGCGATCCACGCCAACTCCAGCGCTACATGCGCCAGCTGCACTAAGTGACGCGATCCGCGTCAGTTGCCGCGCTATCCGCGTGGATCAGGCTTTGGAAAATGAAATCTCACTGGTATTTGGCACGATCCTCGCCATTTGTAGCGCTACCCGCGCCACAACTGCTCTGGAAAAAGGATTTTCTCTGGATCCTAGCGCCATCAACGTGAAGACCACGCGAGTCGGCTGGAAGTGAAATTCAGTCACCTGTGGAAGCTAGCGCGATCTGCGCTACCCGCGCCACACTTAAAAACTCCACGCGACCAGCGCCATTCTCCGCGCGATCCGCACGGGACTTTGATTCTGCAAAAATTAAAAGCTGTCAAAGGGTAAACTTGGGGTTTCACTCCCCCAAGTATAAATAGCAGAACCCACTCTTGAAGATGGACTTTTTGGACAAAATTTCACTGAAGAAAAGCTAGAGAGAGAGCTTGGGAGCTTAGCTAGGGCTTGGGGTTATGAGTGCAAGTGGGTTTCTTCCCCTCTTCTCTTCCTTCTCCTTGCTTGTGTATCAGCTGGGCATGCTTCTTTTTGATGTACCAAGGCCAGCCATGATTAGGTTTGACTAGTTCCATTTGTAGCTAGGGCTAAACACTTGATGTAAACTTCCATTGTATGTATTGAATGCTATTATTCATTTATCAAAGGTTATTTTACTGCACTTTGCTTGAATGTTTACATCTCTTTCTTAGACTTGATCACTCTAGTTAAGAGTTAAGAGCTAGGGTTCACAATAGAAATATTGGGGTCCTAGTCTTGGAACTAAGTGTAGTGACTTGTTTTACATTACCTAAGAATTGGAATGTATGCTTGTAGCTTATTCTTGTGTTGCTGAATGCTTAACCCTAGTAACATTACTAAGGGATTAGGACTTTTAGGTGGGTTAAAGAGCTATGTCACTAAGGAATTGGTAAGTAGCTAATATATGATAAAACACAACCGCTGAATAACTTAGATACTTGAATGTAGTGAGCGATACGAATTCATTGGGAGGAATCATCGAGTGTGGATGTCTTGACTACGCTTTCTTTATCTTGTCACAACTTACTCTATCTGTTCATCGCTTATATTTATGCTTTAATTTCGTCTTTACTTTTATTCACTCAAACAACCAACTCATTCTTTTACAAACATTTATTTATCCAACTTATTGATTTAAGTTATAGTACAATTGGTACACAATCTCTGTGGACGATAACTCACTTATCATTTTATTACTTGAACGAACGATATACTCGCAACAAGAGTGAAAAACACTAAATCATTAATTAGAGTTTTGTTAAACAATTAGAACATTAACTTAAAAATCGTTCTGTTAGATGATTATCTTTACAATTTTGTTTATGACTTGAGTCTGAATGAACCAATGTTATGTTTACTTGTTTTAATTAACTTATTTTTATTGATTTATTATTATTAACCTTCTACATAAGTAAAATGCAGGTCCCAGGTGCAAGTATAAGTATATAAATAGTCAACAGGAACAAGAATGAGGATTAAAATTGTTACCTACGCAGGTATGGGGCCGAATACATGTATTATTTTTACGAGTATGGGAACCGGTATTACAGGATTCTACCCAGACTCTAACCATTGTCATCCCTAACTTCAACCATAAAAAATCCTAAATCACACAGAACAAAAATATTTTTGGATTAAATTAAGAACCTACGTGGGTTCCAACATTAAGCAAACAAGATTAACAATTTTAATTCCTTTGAATACAACCACCCAGAGAGGTAGCTAATCTTGAAAATGTCAACAACACATTTGGTTCATGGTAAAATTGAGAACGGGAGCTGAAATAAACTGAGGGTGTCATGAACTAAGGACTCGTATAAATGAATTTTACAAAACTTGTCTATTGATAGCATAACATTTGGGAACAAGGAACAAATAATTTAACAGGCAAAACAAATGAATAACTGAATGGAATCGTACTTCAAGTGAGTTTACGCCAAAGCCC
>QARZ01000292.1:126348-152011 GCA_013407115.1 Glycine latifolia | reverse complement strand
TGGAACTCCATTCTAGAGTTGAATGGAGTTCCACTATTGCAATTTTCTGTCTTACAAGAATTTTACAAATCTCTCTTTATCAACCCTAGATAAAGTTTAGAAACCTAAAACTCTATTAGGTTCTTAGAGACCAACCCACTGAGAATTCACTCAGCACACCCCTAGAGAAACCCTTCCTCTAGATTACAAGCAAGACCTTAATTACAATAGAAATTCAACCACAAATAAAACAGAGTACACCTTCAATGTTTAAGAAAAGATATCACCTGACGATCCAATTGACTAATGATGCAAATGAAAGAATGAATCAAGTTTAAGAATCTACACAAGACTCAGAACAGCATAATCCTTAAACTTTGACAAGAACTTTCTTGCTTCAAGATACAATCAATAACCCATTTTTATTTTGATGTAAGCAAGAACACCCAGAACCCAAAGAACCTCAAGAAAGTATTTAGAATGCTTTATGTTAGCTCAGAATTCGAATTTGGCGAGATACATACCAGGCACAGAATGAGTTCTATTTATAACAAATATTTCTAACTGCCTGTAATCGATTATTTATCATTTGTAATCGATTAATATGTTCTATAGGCTACTGGGTTAAGATAACGAGCTAATTAATCGATTATTCCGCATAGTAATCGATTATCACAGTGAGTTTACAAAAACTTGAAGTTCAGAATACTGCTGAAATGCATTGTGTAATCAATTACGTTTTTATGGTAATCGATTATTGCAGAGAGCTTCACAAAACAGACTTTAGCCAAATGAACTATGTAATCGATTACGGACTTTGGTAATCGATTATATTGTAACAGATAGTGAAGCAATGATGTATAATGTAATCGATTACAAGTTTGGGTAATCGATTAAGGCAGTGAGCTTCATAAACCAGGTGATTTCCTTTTAGCCTTTGTAATCGATTACAGGTACTTGGTAATCGATTAAAATGTGCATCAATGCTGTTTTATAAGAAAGCTAAGGTTAAATAATCGATTAATCCGATATGTAATCGATTACAATGTTCTTGATAGGTTTTCCAGAAATAGCTAAGAACAAAGTAATCGATTATTACGCCTCTGTAATCGATTGCATAGTGTAAAACAGTATTTTTCCAAAAACCTTAGTTTCATTTTAAACATTGAATCAAATTAGCAAGGCCTTATTAGTTTTGTAAATCTTTTTTGAAATGCTAAATGCATGATATGAATGCTATGCACTTTGGATCACCAGATGCTTTTTCCTTTACAATTAATTACAAGATTTTCTTTCAAGTCTTCAAGGCATGTTGGAAGCTAAAAAACCAAGCTTGATCTTCTGGCTCATTTATCAAGTGATTCCTTTGTACTCAACAGATGATACTGAGATGATGTGATGTGGATATATATTGATACCCATGGGGGTGCATGACTGGTTATCCTTGCGAGGAAGGATGTGTTCCTAGCCAAGTCATGCATTGATGGTGCCCAAGGTTGTCATTGTGTGATGTGGATATACATGGATACCAATGGGGGGTGCATGACGGGTTACCCTTGCGAGGAAGGATATGTTCCTAGCCAGGTTATGCATTGATGGTGCCTATGGTTGTATGCTGTGTATGTACACGTGGGATGTAGTGACCGGTTGGTTACCCTTGCAAGGAAGGATGTGTTTCTAGCCACGGTCAGTGCATCGGTGAGCCCACATTGGTGTGTTATGTATGTACATAGGGGTGCATGACGGGTTACCCTTGCGAGGAAGGATGTGTTCCTAGCCAGGTCATGCATTGATGGTGCCCATGTTTCATACTTCATATTGCATTGATGGAAATAAAATGAAGGCATGTGCGTACCTGTGGGTTTTTGTGGGCTGAAAACACAAATACTAGGGGCCATCAGGTTAGGAATTCCCGTGCGCCATTGGTCGATCACCGTGGGGGGAATGACCTATGCACGACAGGGCGACCCTGATAGGCGATGAATCATTTTCTTGTGAGAGGCTATTTCCTTGGATATGGTACCACATTGCATGGTGAGAGTGAAATCAGGAGCATGCATCATTCCAATCATGACTGTTTGATTTGTGTAATGAATTGGATGATTGGTTTGTCGAGTGTGTATTAGACTGATGGGATTTCGGTAATAATTGTGGTTGTTATTGTTGTTTCATTTTCAATTGTGGTTACCTATAATTGTTGGTTGTACATAATAAACTCACCCTTGCGTTTGTTGTGCCGTGTGGTTGGTACCTGTGATGATCGCAAACCCTCGTTCGTGTAAGCAAATAAGCAGCAGTAGGTGACCTTGGAGGGAGATCTTCTTTTTGTTGGAGCTGCCAAGCCGACGTGATGATGTTGGAATTCTTTTTGGAATGAGTTGTTTTTTGTTAATCAACTCTTTCATAGTTAGTCCCTTAATTCTTTTTGTGGACATGTATATTTTGAGTTGTAAATACATGTAAAACTAAATTAAATTCTAAACATGTGAATGATGAGTACTGATTTAGTATATTTATGTATGTGAATTCAATTATTGCAATTGTATCGTGTGTATGATGATTGTATTATTGCGAAAAACTTACTACCATATTCATAATCAAATTAATGGAGTTTTCATTAAAATTTGAAATTCACACGATCAGAGTTAGTGATACCGTAGCGATGAGGCTCGTCGTTACAAGAAGTAGTTTCTTATATGTCCAGGAAATATGTTGGGTACCAAACAATCACACAACAATTGAGATAGGAGAAAGAGAGAAAGGAAAGAAGAAAAAAACACACAGAGTTTACCCTAGTTCATCCAATGTTGGCTACGTCCAGCTATTCACTATATTTCCTCACACACTTGTACAATTGCACTCAGACTACAAGGAAATATATAGGTTTAGAAACCCTAAGAACCGTAGCAATTCATGGGCCCAAGCCCAAACTACAAACAATAAAACACAAGGCCAACAACAGTATTAGGTCTCGAGGGGCGCAGCCCCTTAGCCCCCGCCAAGGCGACTCCCCATATATATCTTCTGACGGCACAATATGAGTCATACCCAATAAAATAGACATAGTCAATTAACATTACTAGAAAAAATGCTTTTAACATTGCCATTTTAACATGATTTTATCAAAATTGATGTTAAAAAAAGTATGATGGCATACTCGTAAATGAATAGAGATCGTTAACATCGATTTTTTAAAAATCAATGTTGTGTTTTGAGGTGTAGTTTGATGGTTAATAACATCATTTTAAAAAAAATCTATGTTAACCTCAAAATACATTGGATTTTTAGGAAAATCGATGTTGTGTTTTTCACAAACTCTTTCTTGCTCTTTTATAGAACCTCATTATCATGCTCACTTAGTCACTCCTTACTCAACCCTAAACCCTCACTCATTCGGCTGTTGCTCCAACCCTCGGTGACATCCCAGAAAGTTGCATCACACATCATCACTGCTATCAACAACTTCTTCATGGTCACCCTCCTTCTCGCTGCTGCCATCCTCCTCTACCAGCACCACCACATCTCCACCAAGATCCGAACCCGCCCCGCCCTCCACTGCAAAGCCTCCTCATCCTTCTCTACCATGTAAGCCAACTGGTCCTCCGACCCCAACCTCATCAAGATCTCCTGGGATGAAGTAGTTCGACAATGTGCTAAGTTAGTAGTTTGACAATTGTTGACTTAGGATTTCTGAAATTAAGCTCGTGGAGAATAAGGCTGAGAGCACGCGATAACAGCCCCGACTTTGTGGTTTTCACTCTCGAATCGAACTTGAGCCTCTTCTCCTCTGCGTTTATGAGCGTTGATCGGCGCTCCTTCGCATCTGATTTATATGACTTGACTATCTACCGTATAGATATACTCTTCTTTTACAAACATTGAAAGATTAGTTGAAATTATTGAGTTTTTTTTTGTTGTAGTGCGATGGTGTGGTGCATAATAATAACAACAACAACAACAATAATAATAATGGTGAAAGAATGGAGTAGGAGTACTTGTTGTTAGTGTACTCTTTAGGAATAATAAGGTTAGGTTTTTGAGTGTAATGTTGTGAGACTATAAGGTCGAATCTAAGGCTGAAAAAATATTTGAGGTTGGTCAATTTGTTTGGAATTTTGGGCAGCAACATTTGGCAGGGCATGAGCATGAGGGTGATTTTGCTCACACCGATATCTGGAGTGGTCTAGCTCCAAACCTAAACGAGTCTACAATACGCAACAAGAAGAAGCACAATTGTTTAGGGAGAAAAAGTGGAAAAAAATGGCTAAAGGTACACCTACATACACTACTACACCTCATTTTTTTTTGTTGGGAAGGAAAAGATTACAAACATGCCACGAGGGCTTTTAATTTCAAAAAAATTAATGCTCTGTAGCGTATCCAAATTGCAATTCAAGATGATGAAGACATCGATGTTGATATTTAGCTTGTAGTTGTTGTTCGTCTGATAATGTGCAGGACACAATACATAGTGAATGCACTTGATGCATCTACTCCCATATATGCATATTTCTAAATTTCAAATGAAAAAGAGATGCTTAAGTATCTGGTACCATATACTCATATATGCACATTTTTCTTAGTGTTTGTTTACTTAGTCATCTTTGCAAAAGATAAGGAGGAACTAATAAGGACAATTTCTATGTATCTGGTACTAGTACCATTATGTTCAAACATATGGCCCTTCCATATCCAGCATTTAAGTTGAAGCACAATTTCAATTGCGAACCAAAGGATCTTTATATTTTCAACATTGGGTTTCATTTCAAATCTGTAAAAGAACTTGTGGTCTTATATATGCTACTACCTACATTTGGAATAAATCAGCTTTCTTTTGTTGAACCATACACAAGTTTGTGAAAAAATTATAACACTCAAAGGGAATAAATAATCTAATCTATCTAATCTTTGTTTTATTTTCATTAAATTTGGTTCATATGTTAGTTTATATATTAAGTGTTTCAATACTTTGTGTGAATGCAATACTCATATCCATCATTATTTGATCCTCACTTTGATGCTTTAAACAATTTGCCTTAGGTTCCTAACCAAGAGTACATAATTATAGTAGCTTTTAAGAAAAAATTTTATCATAAATTCCTATATGGTTGTTATGAATAAAATAAATATAAAAAATTAAGCTAATTACATAGTTTAGACTTTACATTGAAGAATGCAAAAATTAGATACATTTCTCTTCCTTTTACCGAAGTTACAATACAACTTATCTGTAGGAATTAGGAGAAAAAATCAAGTAGTTGATGAAAACAATGTTTACTTCTTTCATCATAATAGGTTAGGCCACATTGGCATTCCCAGGTACCAGAATCCTTCAAATGCACAAATTTGGATAAAACTAGAAAGTGAAAACAATTGTCTGAGATGGTGGATTTCAATTCAAACCATCAAAACTCCTCCCCTGCAATAGGGCCACCAGAATTAATGATTTATTTTCTTCATCAAATCTCAGTATAAATATGCTAGCAACTTCAACAACTCTTCATCCAAAGCTACTTCAGTTATTCATCTATTTACTAAGACTTCTTCCATTCTTAGATTTTGTGCAATCAATTTTTTTTAAAGGTGGACAAGAGAAATGTTGCTACTAATGCTTCTTTTGAGAAGAGTACCTTGGCTTCTCTTATCAAAAGTTGGCCATGGCCAAGCGCTGTTCTCATGGTAATGTATAATTTTCTCTAAGTCTAAAAGCATTCTATTTTCCTTTCCTTCTTATTTCATGTTTGGACTGATAAGTTTTGCACCGTATATGTGGTTTGGAATTATGTTCATTATGAGATTTGCAGATTTCAAGATATCTGAATTTTTTGGTTTTAATTTGTTAGTATGTAGGTGTCCCAGAGACAATCTGATTTATCAATTGAACACCTTGTACTATTTATTATTTCATGATTAATAAGAGAAAATTTTATCTTTATCATATTTATGTCTTACCTATATTTATAGCAATATGTGTTTAAAGATAAAGGCCCTAGGAATAGAAGAAGTATACAGTCAAGGATCTATGATAGGGATCATGATCACGAGGATTCGAGGACACTACATGTCTATTGCCTAAAGCTTGTTCCTAGTCTTGAATCATCAAGAAAGGGCATTGATGATCTCAATAAGACTAGTATGACATCTTCTACTTGTATAGAGATACAAGGTAGGGACCTCATGGAATGCAGGCATGGTGATGCCTTAGTTGATGTCGTGGGTGGATCTGTTGGGGAATAGATGGCACTGAACTAACCTGCCGAGAGACTCCACAAGGATTCTTTAAAATATCATTGGATTTGTAAAGTCTCTCATCGTTTAGTAGTGCGGATCGTCCTAGACTTGAGGATGTCATCAAATACTATGTCCTAGGGTTATACTTTGACTATACGACTCTATCCGCCTGAAAATGGGGAGAACAGTGTACTCTTGGATATAACCTGAATAGATGAGTATAGATGGACATGTCGAAAGGACTCATAATCCATTACAAAGGATTAGTTGTTCACAAGATTGATAGGGCTTGGATGACTTATAGTTGACTCAGGAATCTATGCATAGTAAGAGATCATGAGGAGTCATGATCTGTCTTAGAGTCAATAGAAGAAGATTCCTAGTTCTTGTGAAAAGCTATATTTAGTCAATAAAGAGATATGATATTTTATCCTTGCTCTTGACTAAATTTGAATGATGATGTGAGGGATGATGGAGACACGGTATCCAAATTAGAAAGGTAGATCACTTGATCAACTCAATTAGTTCTGGGGCCACAAAGCATTGCTAGTGTCTTATGTGATCATTAAATGAATTGGGACCGTCAAAAGAGTTTAATTGGTTCAAGTTTATTTATATCAGTTACTAATTGGGCCTAATGGGTCACACACAAAGGTTATTCTTTGTTGCAAGTTATAGCAAGTTTGGGCCAATAATTAGTTATTGGGCTTTATCAAGACTATGAGTTAAATTGAGTTAGAGTTGGACTTCAAGCCCACTTGAATCATGCGCCCTATTTGGGGCATTAATGGTGAAATTAGTTTATCCACTAATGGGCCCAAATGTGTTGATAGGCCCGATGAACCTTGGGCCATGAATCCTAATAAGTCAAGGAATTGACTTGACCAAAATAAGTTTTGGGCAAATTTGAATTTGAATTTTGAATTTTGAATTTTGAAATTTGAATTCAAATTCAAATTCAAATTACGAACTGTGATAAGATTGAATTTATATTTGAGTTTAAATTTCAAATTTGACTTTGAATTTGAAATTTGACATTGAATTTTAAATTCTATGAGGTAAGGTTATTGAGGATAATTTAAATTATCTAAATGAATTATCCAATAAAGATTGGATGAAGATTCTCTCAACAACATTGGTCGTCGAGGATAATTTAAATTATCTAATAAAAATTGGATAAAGATTCTCTCAACAACATTATCATTTGAATTCAGAATTTAAATGAGTTTGTTGCAACAAACTTTGTAGGGATGTGAGAGAGAATGGGTGGTTTTGATAAGAGAATCTTGATAGATTCTTTTTCAAATTTTCTGGAACAAATGGATAGGATCCATTCACTTGTGTTTTGAATTGAAGTCTTGCAAGAGTGGAACAAACTCAAGGATGTTCTAGTAACATCTTGAATTTCGAAATTCCCAAAAAATTGGGGCTGATTTGAAGTGCTTATCTCACATTAAATAAACGCCTATGTGGCGAGGATTAATTTTTGAAAATTTTGCTCCCTCCTCTCTTGATTCTGAATCAAATTCTAGCTTTTCCTCTCCCTCATCTTTTCTCTCTTTTTCTGCACCTTCAGCTGACCTCAAGGCACCATTATAGTATTGAGAAGGAGGAACCAAGGAGAAGAAGTTCTCACTTGCAAGAAGGAGATAACCGTGTGGATCACTACTGGAGGGCGTCATCTTCTTTGAGCCTTCAAGTGATAAAGGTAATCTCTAAAACCCCAACATGTTTCAATGAGAAATTCCTAAGCACACACACATGAGGTGCATAGATGGTCTATGTTTCCACATCGATAAAAATTGTTTTTACCCTCATGTAAGCACACCATGGTTGGACCAAGGTGCTGCATTTTTTGAACTTTCATAATTTACATTTTTTGTTTGTGTGTAAATAGAGGGTGTGATGGCAGGAGCCAAGGCAAATGTTGTTGCTATTATTGCCACTGTGATTCCAATTGTAAGTACTCCTTTCCACCTATTCAATTTTCTTTGATTCATTCAATTATTTTGCACATAAAGTTCTCATGAATCAAGATCCATTTACATTAAAAATAACCATTTCTTAATATTAAAAAAGAGTTTTTCTATAAAAAATAATTTGAATAATGCTTAAAAATAAAATAAAAATTCTCAAAATTGAAGACATTCATAATTAATAGTAAAAAAATCATAGTCCTATGCTACACAACAATAACAGCAGACACCTCCCAATTTTCTGTAACTTTGAATTGTCTATCTAAATACAATTTAGGAATAATAAAATTCTGAGGAAAAAAACATACACATGTTGAGAAAGAAGGGGGGAAAAAAGAGCAGAGCAGAAGAGGCTAGTGGGTTGGCCTAAAAATGCTACATGAGTACTGAGGGTTGGCCAGAAACAACAATTTCTCAATTTTTGATATTAAAAAGGTGGGTATTTTGAAAGACATCACAAACAGAAGGACAAACAACTCTTGGTGCATGCTTATAATAAAAAAAGCAATTATTATTTAAAATTAGATGAACTAGACATGCACCAAATTCCACCGCCACCCCCAAACCTAAATTCTAATCTTCTGTACTTAGCATGCATTTTATTTCCATATTTTGAACTTCAACTTTGACACTTCAACTTCAGAAAAAAAAAAAAGTAATTTACACATGAATTTTACTGATTTAGTTCTTAGTTACTATATTGCATTTGAGTTATTCTTCTTACCTTTTATTTCAGTCATTTGCATCTGTTAATCACTACAATGTTGTTGATTGAATAGCCTTTGTGAGCACTCTTTGTATTTTTTGTGTTTCAAACTTTCATTTAATCAATGTTCTTTGGTAACTTGAGACCAATACTCACAAAGTAAGAAGATCATCTTACTGAGAAAGAGGTTAATTCCAACTATAAAGAAAAGTAAAAAAATGTATATTGTAATAAGAACACAAGCATTTGAGATTTGATCATTTCCATTTAGTTTTACTACTTGTATCACTTCCTGTTTCACATGTAACTGGTCTCTTATTCTACATTTTTTGTAAATTTCCCTTCTATTTTTTAGGACAGACAAGAAGGATCCATGTGAGACAAAAAACAAAGTTATTGAAAATTTCAACTCAGTAAGCCTGTTTCATTTCCATTAGGACTTATATTTTCATTTACTCGGCGTCCCAAGGCTATTATCACACGCTCACTGTATATCAAGGTGCTATGTTGTTACTGAAGGAGATATATTAAATTGTTTATTATGTGTGTATTTGGTTATATGATATGCCATACTATATTTATGGAGTGGCTGGCTGGTTACTGTAGGAGGCCACTAAATTGGGTAGAAAGTATACAGTTGTTGACGTATTCATAGTTGTGTGATACTAGTTATTTACTTATCCATCTCACATAATTTCTAGGAGTTGTTTCAATTAGAAAAAGATGTAAAGCTTCTTGAAGATGTGTATCCATAAAGGGAAAAGGTCAGTAATCAAATTTCTAACTTTATAAGTCAGGCATAATCAATGTGTAATTTTCCCCTCTGACTAAGCTTGCATGAATACAGGCTGATACAACATGGGCACTAACAATTCATGGTTACATCGCAAAATTTGTTTTGAGAATTTTAGGGTAAACTATAATGTATGATGCATAATGAATAATGTTGCTTTGAACTGTTGTACATAGTTTTACAAAGATTGCTTACTTTAACATGTGTTATGCTTCTTATCTAACCTAAAATTTGAAAATTGTAACAGGTTGATTGTTCCTGTTAACATCAATTTTATTAAAACCGATCTTAGCAGGAACACATTAACATCTATTTTTAAGAAAAGCGATGTTAACCAACCCACCGCATTTTTGTTAACATCAGTTTTGGAGAAAACCGATGTTAACTTAGCAACGTTAAAACTCATTTTTCTAGTAGTGGATAATCCCATAACTTATGAAAATTTAACTTTGGTCAAATACATAATATAATAGTGGATACTTGGATTCAAGTTTGTATTGATTTCAAATTACAAAATAAAATTCGAAAATAAAAGGTGACAAGTAAGCAAGAGGTGGGAACCTTTTGTCAATAATATGGGATAAAAACTATTAGAGCTCTTAATGCTATATAGAAAAGAAAAATTAGAAAACAATCTAAACTAATAAATACTTATAGAAAACCTTACAAGAGAAAATCTACTAAAAATATAACTCAATATTATCAAAATCAAAAACCCATAAATATAAAATCAAAGAAAAGGAATAATACTTGCTGGAAGTGTGGAAGAATAGGTCATTATACAAAAAGTTGTGGAGTTCAACAGAAAATAAACGAGTTAGAGCTAGATCAACAAAACCAGGAGGTTGATCAACATAGATTTTCTCCTCAATATATCCATTTAAAAAGGCACTTTTAACATCCATTTGAAACAGTTTAAAATCCATTAAACATGCATATGCAAGCAGCAACCTAATGGTTTCTAACCTAGCTACTGGAGCATAGGTTTCATCATTGTCTATGCCTTCCTCTTGGTTGTAACCTTTTGCAACCAATCTGGCTTTATTCCTAACTATGATGCCACTTTCATCAAGTTTGTTCCTAAAAATCCACTTGGTGCCAATAGGTTTTTGAGAAGAGGGTCTAAGAACAAATTCCCAAACTTCATTTCTCTTGAATTGATTCAATTCATCATGCATGGCCATCATCCAATGTTCATCAAGCAAAGCTTGGTCAATGCTCTTTGGTTCAATTTGTGAAACAAAAGCCATAGTACAACAAAAATTTCTTAGTGAGGATCTAGTAGAAACTCCCTTGGAAACTTCCCCAATTATGTTGTCAAGGGAAATATCTCTTGTGGTTCTCCAATCCTTGGGCTTTTGGATGGGTGTTGACTGTTCCATATTAACATTTGGTTCTGCCTTTTCCCTTTCATTTAAGTCATTGAGTATTATGTATTCTTCCATTGGATCTGCATCAACATCACACTCCTTTTCCTCCTTGGAGGAGTTAGACTCATCACATATAACATGAACAGATTCCTCCATGCACAATGTTCTTTTGTTAAAGACTCTATAAGCTTTACTTTGTAATGAGTATCCAAGAAATATTGCTTCATTAGCTTTAGCATCAAATTTTCCAAGAGAGTCTTTACCATTGTTTAAAACAAAACACTTGCAGCCAAATGCTCTTAAGTGAGATATGTTTGGTTTTCTACCTTTGTATAGTTCATAAGGAGTTTTCTTTAATATAGGCCTTATGAGTAATCTATTCAAAGTGTAGCAAACTGTACTCATCGCATCAGCCTAAAAATGTTTAGGCAAATTTGTCTCATTAAGAAGAGTTCTTGCACCTTTTTCAAGGGATCTATTTTTCCTCTCCACAACACCATTTTGTTGGGGTGTTCTTGGAGCTGAAAAAATTGTGGTTGATTTCATTTTCTTCACAAGACTTTTCAAAATTCTAATTTTGGAATTCAACACTATGATCACTTCTTATTGAGATAATATTGCATGCTTTTTCATTTTGAATGATCTTGGCTAATTTTCTAAAGGTCATGAAAGCATCACTCTTGGATCTTATAAACAAAGTCAATGTGAATCTTGAGTAATCATCAACAATAACAAGCCCATAAAAATAACCCCCCAAACTCATAGTTCTAGAAGGACCAAATAAATCCATATAAAGCAATTCAAGGGGTCTAGAGGTGGAAACAACATTTTTACTTTGAAAAGAAATCTTAGATTGTTTCCCCTTTTGACAAGCATCACATATTTTGTCCTTCTCAAACTTAAGCTTAGGTAAGCCAATGACTAAGTCCTTTCTTATAAGCTTGTTCATATGATGCATGTTTATGTGACTAGTTCTCCTATGCCATAGCCATGTGTCATTAACTTTACTTACTAGGCAGCTAGCGTTGTGAATAAATGCATGTTCAATAGAGAGAATATAGATGTTACCATTTCTCTTACCAACATGGATAACCTCACCGGTTTGACCATCACATATCAAACAACAATTGTCATTAAAGGAGACTTTGAGATCTTTGTCACATAGTTGACTTATGCTTAGGAGGTTATGCTTCAATCCTTCCACATAAAACACATTTTTTATCTTTGTTTTGAAGATGTCTCCTATATTTCCTTCTCCAATGATCTTTCCTTTATTATTATCACAATAAGTGACATATCCTCCATCTTTGAGAGTCAAGTTTGTGAGCATGGACATGTCATCTGTCATGTGTCTAGAGCATCCACTATCAAGATACCATAATGTTGATTTTGCTTTTAGAAACACCTGCAAGCAAAGAAAGGTACCCAATGTGGGTTGGGTCCATAGGGGTTAGTTGGATTTCTTTTTCTCTTAGGCACCCAAATGTATTCGCCATTAGGCAAATAGTATCTTCTAGCATAGCACCTATGGAATGTGTGACCTTTCCTCATGCAATAATTGCAAGTTACAGATTTTGATGCTCTTTCAAAATGAGTCAATTGATAATATTTAGTTTTTGAAAAGCCTTTTTGATTCTTCTGTTTTGGTGGTACAAACTTTTTTTTTCCAAAAGATTTTAATCCATGTTTGTAACCCAAACCAGAAGTATCTCCAGCATACTTTTGTGCACTTAGCATTTGATTTAAACTACATTTTCCTCTATAAAGTCTTTTCAAAAGATCAAACAAGTAAGAATTTTCTGAAAACAATAACATGTATTTTTCACCTTGACTCTTTTTGTAATCATCAAATTCTTTTTGTAAAGGCTTGCATTTATCAACATTTGAAGATGATGAGGCACATACTCACCCATTAGCTTTGTAACTTGAAACAAGCTTTTCATTTGCTTCTTTCAAATTGCAAAGTTTAGATTGCAATTCAGTAATTTTGGTAACATGCTATTTAAGATTACTTTTTAGCCTATTATTGGATTGTGCAAGTTTTTGGGCCTCTTCATGCATCTCATGGAAAACATCAACAACATTATCATATTCAGAATTTACCTCTGATTCAGCACTTGAGAAATCTTCATCCTCACTTATTATGGAAGTGAAGCACACATTTGCTTCTTCATTTTCACTTGTTGACTCAGAAGTTGTTGAATCATTGTCTTCCCATGCTATGTATGCCTTCTTTGGCTTCCCCTCTTTCTTTGTCTTCTTCTCACCTAATTGCTTCTTCAAAAAGATTGGACATTCAGATTTAATGTGGCCAGGTTTACCACATTCGAAGCAAGTGAAGTTGGCGGTGTTGTTGTTGTTATTGTTGTTGTTGTTGTTGCTGCTATCATTTTTCCTGTTAAACTTTGACAACTTTTTATTTTTGTTCCTTCTCATGAACTTGCTAAATTTCTTCACTATTAGGTTCATATGTTCATCACTTTCATCTTCACTTGAGTCTTCTTCCCTTTCTACATTAGATGATGCATTTTCAAGGCTATACTCTTGTGTTTCTTCTCTACATCATCTGCATGTGTTAGCTGTGACATTTCAAGTTCATACTCAAGAAGCTTACCGAAAAGTGCAGCCATGGACATCTTGGATAGATCTTTTGATTCCTTTATTGCTGTAACTTTTGGTTGCCAATGTCTTATGAGACACTTCAAGATTTTGATGTTCAATTCTTCAGCATCAAAAATCTGTCCAAGACCAATAAGATGGTTGACAATGTGAGTGAACCTTGTTTGAAGCCAAGAAATGTTTTCTGTGGTGCTCATTTTGAACATTTCATATTCATGAATCAAGGCATGCTTCCTTGATCTTCTTACTTCATCTGTTCCTTCATGAGTGACTTCTAACATCTCCCACATTTCCTTTGTGCTTTTACACCTAACAGTTCTAAAAAATTCATTATAGGAAAGTGCAGAAGTAATCATGTTTTTAGCTTTAAAATCATACTGCACAACTCTTTTTTCCACTCCTTGGTAATCCTTTCATTATCAACAGTTTTTGTAGGGATCAAATGACCCTTTTCAATTGCATTCCAAGCACCGGGATCATTTGATTGAATGAAAATCTGCATTCTAGTTTTCCAAAAACTAAAATGCTCTCCTTCAAACATTGGAGGACGATTGAGGGAGGCACCCTCCTTGAAGGTAATCTGTGTGGTATTCATTTTCTTTGAAAAAGATAGTGATCTTGAATAACACTCAAGAACCAGCTTTTGATACCAATTGAAAACAAAGATGAATACACACAATTAACCAAGAGGGGGGTGAATTGGTTAAAACTGGGATTTTAAAAATTTATTTGAAAACTAGCAACGGAATTAGGATCGTGTCACAAGTTTTCCCTTGTTAAAAATGAAACTTTCAATCAATCTAGATTCACCCTTTACTTCAAACAATTACAGAAAATATATCAGTTGATCTTGAAAGAGATTAACCACAAGATAAGCAAGTTTAAGATAGAAAGACTTAGAATCAAGATAACACAAAATCTATACTGGTTCACCCCTCAATAGAAAAGCTACATCCAGTGTCTTCTAACTAAACCTTGGCTAAAGTTCCACTGAATCAAAATTTGTCTTTACAAGCTTTACAAGTGATTACCTTTATCAACCCTAGATAAAGAAATGGAAATCTAAAACCCTATTAGACTTCTAATCACAAAGAACCAGAGAACACTATTGTGTTCTTTTCTCTAGAGAACACTACTCTAGTAAAGCTCTAAAGAAACTCTTTGATCTTAGTACTTAACAAGAATTAAAAGTAATGAAACAATTCACAGTAAGAGTTCAAGAGAGATACAACCTTATGATCCTTAGAAGATGAGTCAATGAATTTTACCAAGCAATTACAGGTTGAATGAATGCTAATGCTGGAAAAAGCTCTCTTGAAAATCTCTTGTTGAATCTTGTTCAAAGCAACATGATCAATGATGCATGTGTTCTTGGGTTTTGAAACAAGAAGTATGAGACTCAGAAAATCTTTTTCTCAGACTTTGAAAGCTTTGGAGTAATTGGTAAGTCGTAATATCAGTTTTCAAGATTATTACAAAAGCACATACCCAACAGCTTTTTATAGAAAATAGATTTAACTGCATGTAATCAATTATTTTAACTAATGTAATCGATTAAACTATCAAATAATCGATTAAAGTGTTCTTAGCAAAATCTGGAAAAGATTTATGAACAATGTAATCGATGACGATTGAGTAGTAATCGATTAAGGCAGTTAGACATTATTTGAAATTTTGTACTGTGTAATCGATTACTAGTGAATGGTAATCGATTAAGGCAGTCAGACATGTTTTGAGTTTTTGGGCTATGTAATTGATTACTAGTTAATGATAATCGATTAATATGTTCTTCATGGCTTTTTAATAGATTACACAAGCTGGTAATCGATTTAAGCAGTGCACAAATTGATTTTCCAAAACATAAGCCATGAGAAATTTCTTTCTAAATGCAAACATGTAACCTTCTAAGGTTTTCTTAAATAATGTATGCATGTATGTGATTATGCTTAAGCAATGCAAGGATCACAAGATAAGCCTCTTGAACAACTTAACAAATTGCAAATGTCTTCAATTAAATGACATGTAAAAAGCTAAAATCCTTTAAGCAAAGGGCTTCATCCTTGACTTGAACTTCTTTTCAGCTCCCCTTGTATCCAACAGAAAGCACTTTAGAATACATAATTTGGCCACATTTCTACATTGATTTCAGCTAGAATCGATGTAGAAAGAGATTTTTAACATCAATTTTTAAAACCAATGTTAAAAATGCCTACTTTCAACGACGGTCGTTTCAACATTTGTTTTAGAATCGATGTTAAAACTCTTTTATGTAGTAGTGTAAATGTCACTATATATTCAATAGGAGATATAAGGTTGGTTCAATAATTAGATCATTAAGGGAGAAGAGAGGCAAGAAAGATCGTGAGTTCAAATTCTCCTAATTGACATTTCTAACAATAACTAACAATTTAACATTTGTCGATAAAAAATTGTAACTATTCAATCTTTTTTAGTGACATTTAAACTACTTCATCACTCTAGTTCAATGTTTTTTTAGCTGCAGTAAAAATCAGAGGTACCAAATCATTACGAACAACAACCAAATGAGTTTCACCTAGAAATCTCCTCAAGGTGTGTTTGCACAAACGCCCTCTAAGTTGACTTAAATGCTATAATCACAACATAATATAAATTCAAGAAAATTATTTTGTGATTTTCTTGTGTTACTTTTTAATCAAAAGTAACACTTGGGAAATATGGATCAGTTGGATTTTGGAAAGAAACATTTATAGTCAGACTTCCAAAATTATTTTCTGAAAAGGTTAAAATAAACTTAGAACAAATATATGATCACTACTAGAAAATACGTTTTTAACATCGGTTATTTTGGCCTTTCCACATCGGTTTTTATCCAATGTTGAAACCACCGATATTAAAAGTCTGAATGTTAACATCGATTTTCAAAAATCGATGTTAACAAAAGTATACAACATCGAATTTTCCAATAAACTGATGTCGGCAAATAAGAAACAAAAGAAAAAATGTTAAAATATGATAATTCAACATCGGTTTTTACTAAAAAAATGATGTTAAGCTGTGTAACAACATCAGTTTTTACTAGAAATTGATGTTGTTGTGATGTAACAACATCGATTTTTAGTAAAAACCAATGTTGCATGCGCTCAGCAACATCGATTTTTACTAAAAACTGATGTTGTTTTTTGGTTTTTTTTAATATGCAGTCTATTTTATTCATTTAAGCCAATTTTAACCTGCAAATTTTAAAAACAAACCCAGGCAGTTTCAAAATTCAGTACAAAGTAACATCATATGTGAATAATATCAATATTCAATAGTGTCAATATACATAAAATAATTGTAATTTTAAACCATACAATTGTTTTACTAAAATTTCCCCTAATCAGCTAATGTTTCATTCCTAACTCTAAGATAAAATATAGTCCACTGAAGTTGGATTGCCTTCAGTCTCTCTGGCTCCAATGGTCTCTGATCAGCAAAATATTGCATCACATAATAAAACATAATTTAATAAGTATAATTAAAAATGAGTATAACAAATTACAAATAGTTTTGAATTGGACAATTACCATGTCCCAGATATCCCTAAAGCCTCTTTGTACCATCGTCGACATCCAATGCATGACATAATAGCCACACTCAGTACTTCCTTTTTGTTTATTACACTAAATTCAATAACATAGTCAAATTTAAACGGAAATTAGTGTAAATACTAATAAAAGTTATTTTGAAGACATTAATAAGATGATGGAAAAAATTACAAACAGAAGCTAAGATACGGAATCCTCCTTAGAAAAATACAAAACATAAAACAACGAAGTAAAAAAAGAGAAATTCTGGAACAAAGCTGCTCGAGCCATCAACATTTGTACCAGGGACACTCCATTAGTATGGCCATTAACCAAGTCATTCACTTTATGAATAATTAATAAAAAGGCGGTCAATCAAGTCAATATAGAGATAATTCTTTTACGAACAAGTTGTGTTGGGATTAATACTACATTAATCGAGTTTAGTTTTGGTATATTACAAAGCATATTACAAAGTTGTGTTGAACTCGCTAAAGCATATTACAAAGCACTCACTGCTTCCATAAGGAAGCATTTCAAAGGCAATGGTGTCATTTCAAGCACGCAGCAGTACAATGATATCACTTGGATGAGTTGGTAAGTGTCTAATTAAAACACTTGGACATGTAAATTAGTGGAAAACTTTCATCACACACACAGACACACTATTTCACTATAACCAATTAATGTTAGAACCACATTCTAACAGCATACACGGATTAGGCATTTTATCAAGCAGTTAGTGGCCAAGAACAATGAAATCACATAGCAGCTTTCATGAGACCCATACATTACCTTAAAATGCTAATGCAACATCAGAAACAAAGATTTAGTTGTGAGATAGGTTCATTGGGTGCAAAAACGCCACTAACCTAGGATGGAAAGACGAGGTAATCACGCATAAGTCGTGAGCTTCGAGTGCGAGTGACAGTGACGCAAAAATGTTGGAATATGATGAGCTTCGAGTTTAAGTGCGAGACTGACAAAATTGTGAGAGAACGACACAGGTAGCAGCAAAATCGCGAGAGTAAGAGTGAGAGATGAGGTTTCTGTATAAGCACGAGAGTGTGTGTTTAATTTGGGGGTCAGCGCACCTTTTATAACAAAAACAACAATACTGGTTTTCATTGAAAAACTAATGTTAACGTGTTCTTGTTAACATCGAGTTTTAGGAAAACCAATGTTAACAATAACATGTTAACATCAGTTTTTTTAAAAAACTTAAAAGTCGATGTTAACGTGTTCCTGTTAACATCGATTTTCTTAAAACTGATGTTAATAGGAACATGTTAACATAAGTAAGCAAGAGGTGGGAACCTTTTGTCAATAATATGGGATAAAAACTATTAGAGCTCTCAATGCTATACAGAAAAGAAAAATTAGAAAACAATCTAAACTAATAAATACTTATAGAAAACCTTACAAGAGAAAATCTACTAAAAATATAAGTCAATATTTTCAAAATCAAAACCCATAAATATAAAATCAAAGAAAAGGAATAGTACTTGCTGGAAGTGTGGAAGAATAGGTCATTATACAAAAAGTTGTAGACTTCAACAGAAAATAATCGAGTTAGAGCTAGATCAAAAATTAAAGGAAAGTCTACTAAATGTATTAGTAAATTCTGACATAGAAGTAATTTCTAGCGAAGATGAAATAGATGGAGATGATGAAGGATGTGAAGTAATCTATCCACTAGAGAACTTCACTTCGGGAGAAGACCCAGACAATGACGAGGAAGGTTCTTGTTTAGGTCCTACTTTGTGTAACTGTAAAAATTGTAAATTTGTCAACATGTTAACTAAAAATCAATCAACTACACTAATGTCTATAAAGATGAAATGGAAAAGTCACCATTAAAAAATGAGTTTTTGCATCAATTAAATGATTTAATTCAAAAGGATGATGAAAGGCGAAAAGAAATAATTCAACTAATAGATATGAAAGAAATATACTGTACAATGAAAACTCAAAGTGAGAAAATTACTATAAAAGATTTAAAAAATAAATTAAGAATCTTAAACAAGATATTCAAATACTTAAGTAAAATGACATTTTGCTAGAATATAGACTACCAGAACTATAAGAAAAGAGAAATTTTAAAGGTAAAAGATAAGACAAATAATGAAGACAAAAGCTCAAGATCTTTTATTAATTTATCAAGTATAATTACAACTTACAAATGGCATCACGAAATAACCCTAGTAATCCAAATGAAACATTTTATATGGTTGCCTTAATTGATCCTGGAGCTGACATCAATTGTATCCAAGAAGAATTATTACCTATAAAATAATATGAAAAAACAACATAAGGGTTTAGCCATGAAAATGGATCTCAAAGGAGTATCCATTATAAATTTTGTATTGCAAAAATTTGTAAGAACAAAATATGTTACACCACCTCATTTGTATTTGTTAAAAACATGACCACACAATTAATATTAGGAACACCATTTTTAACTTTATTATATCCTTTTAAGGTGATTGAAAAGGGAATAGTATCAAAAACCCTAGTAAAAGAAATATGTTTCGATTTTATTCGTCCTCCCGACTAAAAGAATTCAATATGTTTCAAGAAGCTTCTATAACTAAAGTAAATTTAATCCAAAGGAAACAAAAACTGATAAATATGCTAAATAAAAAAGTACAATATAAAAGAATAGAAGAACAACTAAAAACTCCTAATATTCAAAAAATAATAAAAGAATTTGAAGAGAAAATGGAAAAGAAATCTGTGAAACAAATCCCACAGCCTTTTGGAGTCCGAAAAAAATATGAAGTTTCATTACCTTATGAAGAAGAATTTAATGAGAAGGATATCCCAACAAAAGCAATACCAAAACAAATGAATCAGCAATACATAGAATATTGTAAAAAAGAAATCCAATATTATTTAGATAAAAGATTAATTAGACAGTTTAAGTCTCCTTGGAGTTGTGTTGGGATTTTATGTAATGAATGCCTCAAAACAAGAAAGAAGGGGCCCCAAGGTTAGTAATAAATTATAAGCATGTAAACAAAGTACAAAAAAAGGATAAGATATCCACTACCTAACAAATTTGATCTAATACATCAAATGGGATAAAAATTCTTTGCCAGATTTTCTAACGAGAGTTTTTGAAGGGATCAAAATTAGTAAGGCAATGTCAAGAGATCAATATGGCCCTCCACTAAGTGATAAGCTCCAAATATCATTACGACTCATAAGACCTTCAACATCAATTCCTCCTCCAAGCTCAACACTTGTTTCCCAAATGTCACCCACTATGGCTCAAGTTGTTCAAAAACTTCCTGTTAAAATAGATGGAAAATTGACAATCTTGCAAAATCCCTTAATCCCACATTACAACAAATTTACCCTTTACCCCTCTCCAATACCATAACTCTTTAGTTAAGCCTCCTGACCTCACTAGAAGCCAATCCTCTTCATCTTATTCGCATCAAACTACCAAGAAAAATCAGAGCTTATGCCGATAATAATAGTTGAAAAAGAATGGTCCAAGTTTCACACTAGAGAAGTAGCAGAAAAGGCACTTTTTGCCTTTTGCCTTTCCAACATTCGTGATTCTTATGTTGTCTTCCTTCTTATGTTGACATGATGGAGTTGTGTTGTAGATGAGAAGTGAGAACTAAGTTTTGTTAATGTTATCAGTCTCATTGAATAATTTCAATCCCCTTCTCAAAATATATTTCTATTAAATTTTGTCTTATTGAATGTATTTTATATTTTTGAGGTATTAAATATATTTATGTTCTATTTAACATTTTGTAGAAAGCGATAAGGAAGATTCGTACTAAACTAAATCCTTATGGTTTGTGTTATATATAAATAGTATTAGCACATGTATTGTCTGTTTAGTATTTATTTATTTATGCACTACTAGAAAGAATGATTTTAACATTGGTTTTTGATAAAAGCCAATGTTAACAAAAACGTGGTGGCATATTCATTAATAACATGAGTTTGCTAACATCGGTTTTAGAAAAAACCAATGTTGTGAAATGATAAGTTAACATCGATTTTTCAAAAATCGATGTTATTTTTACTCGTTAACATATACAAACCATCAGTTAATAAAAAACCAATGTTGTCAATTTTTCTAAAATGCTCTCTTGCCCGTTGCCTTATTTTTCTCGACCCTAATTAGATATGAAATGTTGTGATTTGTTTTCCTTCTTAAAAAGAATAAATGTCATTGCCGCTCCCCGCTTTCTCCTTCTCGTCTCGATGGAGGAGAAACACTGCGACGTTGCTCCCTCTGCCATTGATTCGCCAACATCAGAGCCATTAACGTCTCACCGCCAACCCTTTTAAAGAGCATGATTTGTTCTAGACGAAAAATGAGCAACAATGATTTGTTCTGGGGCCTACTAAAAGCATGGGAATTAAGAAGCGAACCTCCTCAACCTTCTTAGGCATTCTTCGATTTTCTCTCTAGAAGCTCCCATTCTATTCCTATCACCCTTTTAAATACCCAAAATGCACCCCGCTACATAGCATTGAGATACTTATCTTTATCTCCGCAATAGAAGAAGAGAAAATCGATATTAGGCTGATGGATTTGGACTCTCCATTGTTCAGCACTCTACACAAAATCATGGATCTGATGGAGGACGTCGAAACTGATCTATTTGCAGTTTGGTCTTTTTCCCATTTGTGTTGGTCTTCCTTCCCAATTTAAATTTCGTTACCCTAGGTATGTGTAGGTGTTTGAGAACTGATCTATTTTTCTAAATTACATTAGAGTAATGTTATGGATAGAGGAGAGTTGGTGTGGGAAATTGTGTGTGGTTATTCTAAATTCTAAAATTTGACTAGGCTGGGTCTAAATTAAATTAGAGTTCGTTGCTTAAAAAATTGTATCACTTTGAAACTCTCCAATTATGTCCACCTGTTCAAAGTTATAGCCAAATGACTTCAGCTACAACCTTTGGCTTGTGTCTAGAGTCTACAATTGCTAAAGAGTTGGTGAACAAGAGGGGCCAGCAATTGAGATGCTTGAGTACCATTGCAACTCTTGTTCTGTTGATTGTTCTCACAAACATTATCATTGCCAGAAGAAGGTTGGTATCTATAACTAAATAAGTGATTGAAGTGTTGGTTTTCCGTTTCTAAAAAGATATTCCATAAAGATAGGAATGAAAAATATGAAGGTTTAGATATTCAGTTTATATCTTTTTATTCCATAAAGATAGGAATATTTAGATATTCAGTTTATATCTTTTATTCCATAAAGATAAGAATATTTAGATATTTAGTCTATATCTTTTTAGGGAAACTGTTTCTGTATGTGGTCTATTTATTGGCCACGTTCACCCACTAACTCATTATCTTATCCCATTCAAGGTTGAGCTCTGTGATGGGCAGAACTCTATAAATAGAACCGGACACTCTCTGTTTTAGATCACCAAGCCTACTCCTCTCTTCAGAAAACACGCCATCAAGTTTGAGTGAGTGAGGGTCTGAAAAGTTAAAACTCTGAAGATTACTTGAAGGTCAATAGCAATGGCTGGAGGTAAGTACCTCTGAAATTTATTTTTCTTTTCCGCTTCCGCTGTTTGATCTAAACGTGTTATTTATGTTTGTTAACATGTTCTGACCAATATAAATTGTTTTATATTTGGTATCAGAGCCTTATTTTTTCCTCTGCCTTGCTTTTGTTTGGCATTTTTCTTTTGATTTACGGTACTCTTTTTTTCAAACGTTTTAATTACTAAAGAAACCTTAAATCATATAGAAATTAAGTTTCTAAGCTTTCTATGAATTAAAATATGAATTTCGATATTTAAAATGACTGAAAACTATTGGATTTTTGATTCGGATTCACGGGTTGCAACTGGGTCAAAGTGACCCAGGTAAAGGTTGAAGAAGGAGGAATAGTGTCACCGCTTATGTAAAAAAAATCTAGTTTTTCTCCTGCTTTCTTTGGCCCGTGCTTTTGCCTAATATGCTACTTCCTTTTATTTCTATTTAAGAAGCCCAATAGCCTTTACGTTTAAAATGAAGCCTAATTGCATTTGAAAGCTTACGTGCACGTTGATATTTACATTTTATAAAATGCTTTAATATATTTTAATTAATAATTAATTATATTATTAATTAATGTTGCTCATAATTAATTTATTTAGGTTATGAGTTATGTATTTAAAATTATTTAAATTGTATGTTTATTTATGGTATTGTTTAAACATACAATATTATGTTAAATAATTTATTGACATTAATTTTAATGAGCTTATTGAATAACTATATGTGATGTTATTTCAATTTATTTGCATTATTGAGGATGTTATGCAATTATTTAGCTCTTATTAAGAATTAATTAATGTTAAGTGATTAATATAATTTAATTAATTAGAGAATAATCACAACATCTTTAATTGATTAGACTTATATATTAAGTGTTCAAATCACATTAAAAACATTAATTGTGATTAATCATATGTAATATAATAAAATCTACCCACAGGAATTTTATTATATTTGTATGACTAATTAGGATAAAATATCAGGTTATATTTCTTAATTTACCCACAGGAATTAAGAAGAATAATTATTATAATTTGATAGTTTTATCATAAGTTTGAATCTAATTTGAGTAGGACTTTAGGCCACAAGCAAGTTTTATGTCACTAGGTTCATAAACTAATACATGTTTTACATTGGTAAAAACATTATATTTATTTAGTCTCAAATGATGAATACTGAAAATGTATGTTTGAATTTCAGTTAATCAATCTGGAAACATTTCTGATATTAAGTGTGAAATTTCCGAATTAAAAGGGGACAATTATAAGGTTTGGAGGGAGAAAATTCTTCTTCATTTAGGTTGGATGGATATTGACTATGTTATTAGGAAAATTGAACCACCAGGTATTAATGAAACTAGCACTCCAAATGCTATTAATCATTATGAAAAATGGGAGAAATCTAATCATCTCTCTATGATGTTCATAAGACTTATATATCTGCTAGTATCCGTAGTTCTATTGATCAGCATGAAAAGGTCAAGGATCTTTTGAAGGCCATTGATGATCAATTTGTTACATCTAATAAGGCCCTTGCCAGCACCCTTATAATGCAATTTTCACCTTAAAGCTCAATGGGATAAAAGGAGTGCATGATCACATCATGTGCATGAGGGATATGGTGGCTCAACTGAGAAATTTGGAAGTTACCATGTCAAATTTTTTCCTAGTACACTACATTTTATGTACTTTACCTATTCAGTATGCCCCTTTCAAAATCTCCTATAACACACATAAGGATAAGTGGTCAATTATTGAACTATTGACTATGGGTGTTCAAGAAGAAGAAAGGTTAATAATGAAAGAGGGTGAAAAGGTATACATGACTACTCAAGTAAAGAAGAAATGGGATCAAGCCAAGAACAAGGGCAAAATTCCTGCTGAGCCAGTCATTAAGAAATAGTCAAATTGTTTCTTCTGTAAGAAGAAGGGGCACATGAAGAAAGATTGCTCAAAGTTTAAGAACAAGAAAGGTACTCCATTTACTTTTGTTTCTTATGAGTCTAATATGGTTAATGTTAATAATAACACATGGTGGATTGATTCTAGTTCTACAATCCATGTTTCTAATACCTTACAAGGCATGGAAAACCTAAGGAAGCCAGTGGGAAGTGAGCAGTACATCTATTTAGGAGATAAGATGAGCTCACATGTGGAAGCCATTTGGACATGCAATTTAGTTTTAAGTAGCGTTTTTATTTTTCATTTAAACAAGATATTTTATGTTCCAAGTTTTTCTAAGAACTTAATTTCTGTATCAAGACTTGCACCATTGGGTTTTTCCTTTAATTTATCGAATTCTGGTTTTACTTTAATTAATAATTCTGGAATTATTGGTTCCGGTACATTACTTGATGGGCTTTACTTTATTGAATTGCAAAATAATGCTGCTTATAATTCTATGCATGTTTCTATCGGGTTAAAACGATGCGTTGTGAATGAAGCATCCTCTATGTTGTGGCATCGAAGATTAGGACACATCTCTATCAGAGAATTAAGAGATTAGTAAATGAAGGGGTACTTAGTACTTTGGATTTTGCTGATTTTGATACTTGTATAGATTGCATCAAAGGTAAGTAAACTAACAAGTCTAAGAAGGGTGCAAAGAGGAGCTCAAATCTATTAGAAATCATACATACAGATATTTGTTGTCCAGACATGGACGCAAGTAGTCCGAAATATTTTATCACCTTCATAGATGATTTTTCACGATATATGTATCTCTACTTACTTCGTTCTAAAGATGAAGCTTTAGATGCCTTTAAAGTTTTCAAGGCTGAAGTGGAGAAACAATGTGGAAAGCAAATTAAAATCGTGAGATCCGATAGAGGTGGTGAATACTATGGTAGATACACGGAGAATGTGAAAATACAATGAATATCTAATCTAATAAACCAAGAGGGGAGGGGT
>QARZ01000292.1:51472-87384 GCA_013407115.1 Glycine latifolia | reverse complement strand
AAAAAAATAGATCCCTTCAGCATGTTGCTACTAAAATGAAAAGGCGTTCTGAGGAGATTCCTTCAAGAATCCCCATGCTTGTGCCAGCAAACTAACATGGTTACACACCTCCTCATGATGTAAAATCTAGCTTTGTGTTCCTTAGCTATGCTGGTGCACTTCTTACCAATGGAGGGGTTCTTCGGTGTCATTGCTCCTAGGAATAGTGGTTTTGGAAGTGAAGGAACTCTTTTGGGATAAGCTCCTGATCAAGAGAGGGGAGTTTGAAGAAGAAGAAGAGCCTCTTGTTGAGCAACTCCTTGATAACAATCATATCCTGCTGGATGATGTGCTTGAACCTGCTTCCTTCTTTGACACCTTCCACTTTTCATCCATGAAAAACAAAGGAACTGTAATATCTACAACTAGCTATGGGACAGTGGGTGTGTGTGTGTGAGAGAGAGAGAGAGAGAATGGAAAAGGTGAATGTACTTAGGAGAGAAGAAAGAAAGTTGGTTGCAGTGGGACTGTGTAGTGCATAAAAAAGGTTCATAGGGTGATCATAAAAAATTCTTGATGAGATTCGATGTTATAATGTGCTAATTAAATATTATATACACACATCAGATACCTGCCTTTATATACTTACGAGTCATATTATAAACATTAGTTTTATTAATCACTTAAAATCAAATTGAGCATTTCATTTCTTTCATCTGTCTTTTGTTTTTTTTCTCCACTGTGTCCATTCCTACTGTTCACTGTGATGTTAAACTGTGTTAGCTGGGCTGGAATTTGGAAATGGAAAATTTCTGCTTTTGGTTGATACAGTAGCTTTGGGACTAAATACAAGAAACCATGTCCCTCATAAGCACTCATTTATCTTTTTTCTTGGAGACAAACCTCTTTTACGGTTCCAAAATGGGAACTTATTTATTATAATTAATGGTCCATTGTAGTTTGTACACAAATATTACCAATGCTGGAACTTCCGAAACTGTATCACATCACAAAACTAGTGAGTGCCCAACTTGCTCAACATGCTTTTCTTCCTTCAGCAGAAAATGTGCACATGGATGGATGAATTAATCAACCTTGACACTGATGAGCAATTATCCACATTATAGTAAAAAAAAGTGTATTTGAATTTTGAATTACAAGCCATAATGAGAGTATCTTAAATTAGTGTTGTTCATGATCCATGTCTTATTGGTTTAAACGTGACTATTGTTTGTCAATTATTGTCATGTGCAGAAAACGGTTTTGAAATGCGCTACATATATGATACGCTGCAAAAGAAGACAATAAACTTCTTAAACAATATTATTTTCATGTTATATTATATTTTACTACTGAACAATAGTGTAACTGATTAATGCAGGTGTCAAATTGGTTCATAAATGCTCGAGTCCGAGTGTGGAAGCCAATGGTTGAGGAAATACACACGCTTGAAACAAAAGCAACAGGCTCCAAGGACAATTGTGGTATAAACGAGGGAACTTCTTCTGGCACTGGAGGTGATACCAGCCACCCTAGAGCTCTGAGCAATATTGGTATGAACCAAACCTGAAACCCAATTTCAGCGTATGCATATGGGGTCATCCATAGCTGCAAATGCGGAGGAAAGTAGGTTAAACTCAGAACAATGGAGTCAAGAGAAGAGGTCTAAATTGGAATGCCAAATGACTTTAAACATGGATGGAACACTGATGGGTTTTGTGCGCACAAGCTATGTATATCTTTTTAGTGGGTGATTATTTTTAAACAAATCTCCGTTGCAGCTTTTGATTGTCTCTTATTGTAGTAACTTTTGTTCTCATGATCTATAATTTGCAGATTTGGCAGAGATTGCTAAGTTTTTGGGTATAACAACAACCATAGATACTAATGCCATTCAGGTTAGTCACAATTGATTGTGTCTTGCTCTTATTGTGGATAACAATTTACTTATTGCTTTTTTCTTTGCTATTCTGATCTTTCAGCTAGCTATACCCTTCTATGTCATTTGTGCATACCTTCTAAATTGTTTTGGAGATGTCCCATTTTTGGGTTATTTTTTAAATTCTTTGTTTGACATGCAATATCTAATCATAGTGTGGTAAGGACTGCTTGTTATTTGAGCCTCACATTATTGTTGGGAAACAATTGCTTATGATTATGTTTGTGAATTATATGTACTATTTTTAGTGATACCTGTTGACAACTATTTTCAAGAGCTGTGTAGATTAGTAGATGTTGCATCAGTGTGAATGTTAAGTCTTGTGACTACCTAGATGAAATAACAAGCAGATTTTAGTTATCTTCATGAATTGATTTTTAAAGAAATATGTTGCAGACCATGATTATGTACAGGAAACTGGTATTCAATAATTTGTTCTCTGCAAATATTACATTGTAAAACTGTAAACTGATGAATACCATTGAAAATTTCAGTCTGGTAACATAGAGGTAACCTTTTGTTCAATGGATACTGATAGTTGTTTGCTTTCTTTAGTTAAGTAGGTAGTGAAGCTACATATGCACTCACAAACTTACACATTATACACAATTTAAATTTGGTCTCATTTGAGAGTTTTTTATGGTGTTAAGATTATTATGTTTCCTTAAGTAGCAAGCACATATAAATCCTGCTCACACTTTGGATTCAGCAATTGAATTTTATTCATTCTATTTATATATATATATATATATATATATATATATATATATATATATATTATTTGTCAAATAGGAAATTCAAACAGTTTTCTTAAACCAAGCAAGCCTTTAAATTGCTTCATTTCTTGTTTTCTTGAGTGTCAGTTCTGTCTCTTTCATGTTTGTTGACATTGTGTGTGTTTCAATATCGTATTTTCTAATTCTTGATCATAAAAAATGAAAATTGACTTTGATGTCAAGTTTTATTCTGGGTAATATTATTGTACTTATTTTGATACTGTTGCAATCATATCTTGTTTGTAGCATGCTTACAATCCAGATGAGGAGTATACTGAGGTGGAATCCCAATTGCGGGCAGATCTGGAATCTTTCCTAGAAACAGCTAGAACATTCAATTTGATTTACACCAAGGTTTGACCATGCTTTGGTTGCTGTAATTTGTTCTGATGCCATCAGAATCTGGGCTGGTTTTAGTGTCTGACTGGGTATGCCTGAGAAATAAAGAAAGGACATCTACATTGTTAGTCTTGTTGACATTGCATTTTAATGAATTGGAAGTTTCAATTTGAGATACTTAAGTTATGCTTTTATTATACTAATTTGAATGGTGACCTATAAATCATACCCATTGCTATGAGTTTGCACTAGACTGGAAGTGAGTCGAGAGCTGAAATTTTTGGTATAATAAAAGCATTAGCTTGTATGTATGACATTAATTATATATAAATATATAGATATTTTAAATTAAAAATAATAGGAATAATACTTTCATTTTAGTATTAAATATTTAATTTTACTTTTGGTTAGACTAAATTATTTTTAATTCAATATAAGTAAAAATCTGAACATTTTATTAACATACAGCTTGAATTAAAATATAAAAAGTTTCAAATATATACTAAAATATAAATAAAAAAAAACTTATCTACTACGGTTAATTATAATAACCGTGTTAGAAATGGCTATTAATCAAAGTCAGTTCACTAAGCAACCGTGTTTGAATAGCTACTAATCCAAGTCGGTCCTCATGCAACCGTGTTTGAATAGCGATTAATCAAAGTCGATCCTCCTTGCAACCGTGTTTGCATAGCGATTAATCAAAGTCAGTTGGGTAACAGAATCGTAGTAGATTAAACTCATTTTTTTTGTTATTTTTTTTAAACCGATTAATCAAAGTCGGTTCCAACACAAAACTGTAGTGGAAAAGTGCTTAATCAAAGTCAGTTGCCACAAAAACCGTAGTGGAAAAGCGATTAATCAAAGTCGGTTCCAAACACAAAATCGTAGCGGAAAAGCGTTTAATCAAAGTCGGTCTTTTGACCGTAGTTGAAATGCTTCTTTATCAACGACTACTATATCAACGACGGTCGTATGACTATAGTTGAAATGCGTCTAGAACCGTAGTAGATTTAGCAGCTTGTAGTAGTGTTCATAACTGAAAATGCTCTTTCCACAGATGTAGTTGCTATAGGCAAAGTTAATGCTAACTTTACAAGTAAATAAACCAAAAGATACACAATATGTTATTTCTTTTCAACCATCCTCTTGGCATGATCAGCTATTCCTTGCAAATTCAAGAAATCAGGATCACTTTGCACATCAACAATATACGTGTCGAGCTGATATTCAAGCATGACAAAATCATTCAAATCAAAATCTGAAGGATAAAAGCTAGCAAATTCACACAACTTATTATTGTCAAATGCCGAGAAAGAGTTGCACGAATTTAAACATGCCATGCATTGCAGCAAATTTGAACTAACTTCACTAAAACAATCATTCAACTCTTGAAGTTGAGTATCTATCACTGCATAAAATATGTCAACCTTAAAGTGATGCAGATAAGTAACTAGTCCTCTACGTTTTGCTCTCCCTTGTAATGCAAGTACACTTCCCATATCAAGGATATCTATATCATGTTTTATACAAAATTCAGAAATCTTCTGAAATAGATTATCCCACCAATTATCTTTCGTCTCCTGTATAATAACACCTTTGAAACTTTTACAAGAGTCATAGCATTCACAATATCTTGATCTTTTCTCTGAAGTGCTTGTGACAACTTATTCGTTATTGCTAAGACCTTGATCATCAGGTTCAAAACTAATACAAATTCAAAAGTTTGCATACTCATCATAAGGGCAAAGGCTTCAAACCTTTTTGCATGCATAAGGGTTGTATCATCTTTTATAATTTCTAGCACATCAAGCACAGGATCAAACAATGCAAACAGACTTACCAATGATCGGTAATGTGAGCTCCAACTTGTGTCCCCTAGTCATGACAAACTCATTTCTTGATTCAAGCCTCTCCCTGATTGAACATCATCGCTTGCAATACTTTTGACTATCTCATAAAATTGCTTTTCTCTGAAAATATCTGCTCTTTTGCAAGAAGCACCAACTGCATTACACACCAACGGTATAAAATTAAAGAAGTTAATTAAGGCATAAACCTTTTTTGCACAAGCCACTAGAGCTAGCTGAAGTTCATGTGCAAAGCAATGAACATAGTAAGCAGAATTATTTTCAACTAAAATCAAGTTTTTCAGACCACTGAATTGACCACTCATATTGTTGGCGTCATCATAACCTTGACCACGAATCTTTGTCAAGCTCAAGCCATTTTTGGCAAAAATTAACTTAATCGTTTCTTTAAGTGAACTAGTTGTAGTATCTGAAACATGAACAAGACCAAGAAAATGCTCAATAATGTCACTGTTGTAGTTCACATATCTTAAAACAATGGTCATCTGTTCTTTAGTTGATATATCACGAGCTTCATCAACTAGTAAAGAGAAGAAATTATCCCTAATATCTGGAATAATAGCTCTGGTAACTAAACTAGCAGCAACATTAGTAATATCTTTCTGAATTAAGGGAGCTATCATTTTGAGATTCTCTGGGGCATTATTCAAAGATACATTACTTACCTCCTCATTGCTTTCACAAAGGAATTTTACAAGCTCCACAAAATTTTCCTGATTCATTGAAGCATCTGTCTCATCATGTCCCCAGAAAGCCAAACCTTGTCGTATAAGATACCGAATACATTCCATCACCATGCTCACAATTAAATAGATAACAATGCAAGCAAAATACAACATATTTTGATTCACTATACTCCAACCAAGTGTCAAACTCATTGTACCATTGAAGATTAAATCTACGTATTTTACCCCCAATTAAGGATTGAGGAAATTTGTCAAGTTTTGGTTGACAAGGACCATTTGTTAGATAAATTCTTCAAATAATTTCCGTTTCTTGACCACTCTTCGCAATGCTCATAATAGGAAGTCTTTTTTCCGAATCACGAACATACAAATCATTTCCCTTTCTTGAACACTCATCTTGTTTATCTTGAACTAAATCAATAGATGAAGAAGATTCATATCGAGAACGTTTAGCACTACTACCACTTGACTTTGTAAAAAAAGAACCTAAATATTTTTCATCCTAAAAAATGGCAAATGACAAAAATGAATCTACATATAAACCACAATCAATTGAAACATTCTTACATGTATTATTGGAATTTCTAATATATTCATCTGAACAATCATCATACCCCTTTTTCTAACAAAACATCCAAAATGGTAATCTAATTTATTACCACCTACAAATTCTTTCAATTAATGTCTGTCACAACTCACAAATGACATGATTAGGGTAAAAAACACTAAATAAAACATAAATTTTATGAAAAAATAAAAATAATAAATATAACAGAAAAAAAATGATTACGGATTTACGGTGTACCCCTTGGGTCTTGGCTTTTGAGTGTTGTTGAGTAATTGGCGTTTGGTGGCTTGGTGAGCGGTGGCTGGTGGTGCGCGACCTGTAGAGGCCCAGAAGGTCAGAAGCGACGTCACTGCAGCCCAAAAGGCCATATAATTGGATTGCAAAGAATGATAATCAATTTTCTACCCTTATTTTATTTTTCATCTATTTTTATTTCTTTTTTCATCAACAATATTTGTCACTTATTTCTTTATTTTTTACAAACATACCAATAGAGACATAAAAAAATTATAAATATAATAAATAATATGATATAATAAAAAAATTATAAATATTTATGAGGATCAAAATTAGAAGTATTAAATATCCAAATATAGTACCTGAATACATTCTATAACATTTCATTTCATTTTCGTTAATTTGGTTGAATATTGCAGTTCAAGGACTCGACAGCATCCTTAGCAGATTATTTTGACGTGATAGCAGGAACCTGGTGGAATCATGGCTGCTTGCTATGTTAGCCACCCCAAACCCATCTAAACGCCAATCGTTCTCCTCTCTTTAATGCCTCGGAAATCGTAGACTTCTACAAGAAAAATGTTAGATCATCGTAGTACGAATTGCATCTACGTAAATTTGATTCAATAATAATACTACAAAAAGAAAATAAATAAATTATAGAGTCGAGTACTCTAAAAATTTATTTGAGCTAAACATGTTAGATCATCGTAGTAAATTTCTTAAGTTTAAAAATATTAGACGACATGTTTGAATTCCTTTTACCTTTAACTTGACGATTTGGTTTGTCATAAAACAACATGCAGTCATGAGAATAAGACTACAGGGGCAAATTTTTTAAGTATATTTAAATTTCTATGAAAATAATTTTATGACCCTCCTATGATTTACAATAAAATTATAGGAAATTATTATTTTAGTTGACACCTCTTAAGAGAAAAATAAATAAATAAAAGATAAGATGGGTAAAATAGTTTGACAGAAAAAGAGAGATAAGAAAATTTATAAATATTAATAAAATATTTATGATATTTTGATGTCTATATATAATTATTCAAAATTATTGTATGATATTGTTTTTTACTCAGTATAGTTTTATATATTTTTTACTTATGAAAAAGTATTAGATATATATAATATATTAACTTTTTAAAATATTTATGAATGTGAAAATTAATTTATTTTCGCTATTTTTTTTTCTTGGAATCTCTTGAACCAAATTTCTAGCTCCGGCGGTCGGTCCCAAGTTTAATGCGAGGTTCTTACGCAATAAAATTAATGTGCTATTGAAAGAAACCAGACTGCGTCAAACATTGTCCAAGGTGGTAATACCAAATTGTATGTATAGAACATAATTTGAGTTTCAGTATTATTTGTTATACGAATAACCTTTCTGCTTTTGGGCTAAGGTTAACTATATATTGAATATTCTTTGTGCTAAGTACTTTGATCATACAGCTCGAGACGAATCACTCATTAGATGCCAAACTCTCGTATATATGCATCGGAACTTCGGCTGCACCGACTCTTTTCGCACCCTACAAATTTCAGAATGATGCCGTTGAATTCAATTTGATTGATGGTACCTATAATACTCAATTTGAATTTGAAGTAATAAGTATAGTGATATTAAAATTTATATATATATATATATATATATATATATATATATATATAAATTAATATTTTAATCTATAAATTAATTATATATGATATTTTTTTTGTTTTATAGGGATTAGGATTTTAGGGTTTAGGGTGTAGTAGTTAAATTAAAATTATTTTACTAAATTTAATTAGTTAGTTTAGGGTTAAGGTTAGGGATTAGGGTTTAGGATTTTAGGTGATTTCCTTACATATGTAGATGATATTATTATGCTATGGGATTGGGGATGATTTGAGTGAGAAAGAAATGTTGAAGTAGTGACTAAAACCTAAACAATTCCCTACATATTTATTTTTTTGGGTTGAGGTTTTAAATATAATTTGAAATTATATTTAAATGTTGTCTATTGTTTAGGGTTTAGGGTTTAGTTTTTAAATATAATTTGAAAATATTTAGGTTATTTATTTGTAATATAATTTAATTTGAAGTTATTAAATTATTAATTATTATTTTGTTTTATTTATATTAAGATAGTTATAGATGGGTGATTAATCATCTTCTGCATCTTCACGGTCTGGATCCGATAATGAGGGTGAGGGAAGGGATCTGACGACCCATGTTATGCCTACCCCGTATAAGTGTTGGGGGGCGGGGGGTTTGCGGAGGCGTACCCAGAGAACTCACGTTTCACAGGCTGTGTGGAACAAGGACAGATGTCAATTTTTAAAGACGCAACGTGGTAAAGTCGCAAGGGATCCAGATTGTGACGATATACCTGCAATGGTTGCGGCAATGTTAGCACTACATGTCGCACACATGCGACATATTCAAGTATAAAATTATGAATTGAACAATTGTACATACGAAGTGATTCCTAAAAATGTTTTTGTTTATAAGTGTACATACGAATTGATTATTTTTAACTTGACCTTAGATCGAGGTTGCGCTTATCAGTGCTCTGGTTGAGAGGTGGAGACCAGAGACACATACATTTCACATGTCGCAGGGAATGTCGTAGCCAGAGTCACGTTAGACGAGTGGGCCACCGTCATCGAGGACGTGTTTGGTCATCCTTCTCAGGAGGGTGAGCTAAAAGGAGGATTCCTGCGCCTGTCATACTTTGATAGGCATTATCCGCATTGGGGTGAGGTAGCTGGGGATCTGGTAGAAGTCATACGGTTTACGAAGGCGCACATTGCGCGTATCATTGGAGCATGGCTACCATGCGACAGATCCAGGGGAAACACTATCGGCTGTCGCTATATCCCTTTTCTGATAGGGGACGTGGGAGACATAAGTAGGGATAGCTGGGGTTCCGCGATCCTTGCACATTTGTTTAGACAAATATACGATTGTACAAATGTAGATAGAAGTGACATTGGTGGGTGTTTTGTGTTTCTCCAGATATGGGTGTGGCTCAGATTTTCACCCATTGCTCCAGCTATTCCTCAGCCTACTCACCAGGAGTGGCATTACGACCACATGTATGTGTTCTTATTTTCTTTGATTAACTATGTATTAATGAGTCTTATGTGTATTAACGAGTCTTATAAGTAGTCTAATGTCAGTTATTTTAAAATTAGGTTTAATGCTTTAGGCAAGTTCCGTGCACACAAGCTTCTTTGGTATCGGCTAACATTAGATTCCCTTGCTCGGGATGAGGTACGTTTTGTTATTTATATAAGTTTTGGTGACTTGACTTGGATAATTGCTATTTTTTATCGTTGTTATTTCCTAATTGTGTGTTTCATTGTTTTGTTCAGGTGGTTTGACAACCATATGCAGGCTACCACTTCCTTCGTGCATCTGAGCACGAGCGACTGTTATGGATGACTACTACTCCAATTATATGCTTTCACACAGTTGAGTATTGTCAACCAGACAGATGCATGCGACAATTTGGGCGGGATCAACCAATCCCACGAACGCCGAGAAAGCTGAAGGGTGTGCATGACCTCTCATTATGAGGTAAACCACATAGAACTGCCTCCCTTACTGATTGAGTTGCTGTCACCAAACCATGAGTAAATAGTTTGGTTCAGGGAGAATAGGAAATAATATGTGTCGAAGATGGCTGCCAAGATGGGTCATGGTGTAAGTGTTGCTTAAATTTAATTTGGAAAAGAATTTCCATTATCATGGCGTTATTGTGTTGACTAATGAATTTGTTTTGTAATTTGTAGTTTGATGGCCTGGAGACACTATACTGTGGGACATGGAATAGAGCATCGCTGGAAAGCCATGCCCTATGTTCCTGTGCCCATAGGAGTCCCCAGGCCTCGCATTGATGGTTTTTATAGGCCTCCACTGATAGGATCTACATACGGCAGTCAGGCTTTCTATTACCAAGGAACTCAGCAGTGGGACATGGGCTATCAGGGGTGCAGTAGCCAGAGTGACTTTCGACCATCGGTCGACTCTAGTCACAGCATGTGTATTATGCTACTACTTTGGCCATGACATCAATGGACTTTGGGACAAGTAGTGACATTCTTGCTACAGACTGGAGTGCTGATCATATTGACAACCTGTTGTCTCAGGTTGATTATACTCCGGCCGATTGTGGGGATTGGCCAGACATGCACAATATGAACCCCGCCTCCTGATTATCCCCGCCCATCATTGCCAGATCAGGGAACTCCATACCCACTTGCAGATGTAGGTCATTCTCAGTCAGGTCCATCTCAGACAGGCCCTTCGTAGCCAGGCCCTTCTCAGGTAGGCCCTTCTGATGTAAGCTCTTCTCGGCCCCATGGTAGACAGAGGTTGCCTGATTGTCAAGCGCGTCATCAGCTGTGGCCACCTGAGTCAAAGTTTTAGTTTTTATTTTTACGTCACTATGTTTTTTTTTGGTTTGTAATGGACTTTATTTGATATTTAGACATTTATAACAGCATTTTTGTGTCATGATTTTATTTCTCGTCTTAACATAGCATGACTAGTCATGTATAACATTATTATGCTTTGTTGTATGCCAATGAATATAAATATCAAGTTAATAAAAACAAACACACACACACACACACACACACACACACACACACACCTCAAACACTGGGCCGTTACAACATTCGATTCCAAACAGTAGTATATAAGGTGAAGAGTCGCAGTTTGCATAACTAGTTCCATGACTGGACACGCTCAACAAATTGGTCGTCACTTAACAACCCTAAATAAGGCGTCATTGGACACGCCCAACAAATAGGGATGGACTGAACACACCCGAATAGGGCGTGACTGAACACCCTCAACAAATACGACGTGACTAAAAATGCCCAATTTAGGCGTGACAGAGAGGGGTGTCACGCCTAAATTTGGGCGTCATTGACCCCTATATAAGGCAGACACTCCCACAAAACATACCTCTACAAACGAAATTCGATCTGAATACTATGGCATTCTTAGGAGAAACAAGCAGTCAGACCATTGCTAACTCAAAATTAGCATTCATTTTTCCAAATGGATCAATGAAACACAATGAAATAGGTGTTTATTTTCAATGTCATACTCCAATACCAATGCGGGATCCTAATGAGTGTTCTTTTCAGACACTCAAGAGTAGGATGTGCGACACCCTTATGTTAATCAGTGACCATTTTGTTGATCAAATCTACTACAGACAGTCATCCCTACATGCAGGTCAGCAATATTTATTTCATTCTCTGCAACTCATAAATGATGACAATGTTTGCTTAATGTTAATGTGCAATGAGCAAATGTCGATTGTTGGCCCTATAGAAATATTATGTACCATTAACAGAACACCCGATAGTATACTAAACCTACTTCAATCCACCATCGTCCCAACACATGATGCAATGCTATATTACAACAGCAAGTGGAACATAGCACGACAAGGCGATTTTGTGGGTTATTCCTTCACTGGAACAAATCCAATAAGATTTGAAATTCCTTCAGGATGCAACATTGAGACACTGAAGGATGTAATCAAGCAAGTTGCGCCTGTTGGGGTTCCCCCTTATGGAATTCACCACTCACAGGTGGTAAATTGTTTTTTCGACAGCCAGCCCATTACGCGTATTCAGACAACACAATCGAATATCACATAAAATAGTTGATGACCAATGTAGACGTGCTAAAGGTGTTAGCAGAATCGAACTACTAGAAACATTTTTGGCTAATACAAATCTTAGCTATTTTTAGCAAACCAGTTGCCGAAATGGAATAAGACATGTCCGTTGCACAACATATGTGAACTTGCTAATTAGTCTTGTTATTTTTGTTTTTCAATTGTTGTTGTTATTTTCATTTTATTAAGCAGTGTTTATTAACTTTGGTTATTTAAAATTGTTGTTATTTCAATTGTCCGTTTCGTATTTTTCATTTGTTAAACAATGTTTATTATGGAAATTGTCAAATGATGAAAGCCTCAACATATTTAAACAAATTTGTAATTCCTTAAAATGAAATACATTAACATACAACCATTTAAAGAAACATAATGAAAAAAATCATGAAATACCACGGCGATCAGGACAAGCTCTCTGATTATGTCCAACTTGCTTGCAAATTCCTCATTTGGGTCGTCTTTGGCTTGTTTCGACTTCGTCCATCTCGTTGCGTATTCTAGTGTACTTTGGACGACCCTTTCCACGCAACATTTCCCTGTCAGGTATGATAACTGGACCTTCACTCAGTGGAATTCTCGTTCATTACGAATTGGATGCCATGGCAATGAATAAGCCTGAACCAAGTTGCTTACGGGGAAGACATCATCCACAAACAGAAAGAATTCTGACGAATATGTAAAGCAGCAGTTGTGGCATGACTACATGGATATTTGAAGGCCTTAAACTTGTCACACTAACAAAAACGCTCTTCAAGGTTGAATGAATATGACCTCTCGCAGCCGTCCTCCACCTCAAATAATGTTTGATCAACATTATATGTGTGTACATGGTGGCTTTTAGCAACGGTCTGATTATTCCTCATAGCATCAACCACATTTTTGCAATGTCGTGTTGAAGGATCAACTTCTGAAATAGCTGCCTGACCCCTGCTCACAAAATATTGAACCAATCTGCTGTATGTGTGCTTCACCAGAGCAGTGATAAGCATGTTTCTTACTCCCTTCAACACCCTGTTCACCGATTCAGACAAGTTTGTTGTCATATGGCCAAATCTTCTCCCTTCTACGTCATATGCACGTGTCCACTTTTCCTTCGGGATGGTATCAATCCATTCTGCAACCTCAGGATTGCTCTCACGAAATCGTGCAAACGCTAGCTCAAAATCAATCATAGAGGAAGTATAACCTGCAAAACAATCATACCATTAACATTGTTTGACTTACAAACATATTCATTTAATATATTGAAAATACTTGTTAACAATACCTAAATTCATCAGGGTCTTCTTCAATTGTTGATTCCTGAACTTTTGATTAAAATTACTGGCAATATGACGAAGGCAAAACACGTGATGCGCATAAGGTGGTTGCCAACCAGGATGATTCGCCACAGCAGATAGTATGCTCTGGTGCCTATCTGAAATGAGACATATGTTTTTCCTTTGTGTAACGTGGAGACGAATGTTAGCAAGGAAGTATTCCTAGGCTTCCAAAGTCTCCCCCTCAAATATGGCAAATGCCAATGGCAGACATTCATTATCGCCATCCTGAGTCATGGCAATCAACAATTTCCCTGTATACTTGCCATACAAATGAGTGTCATCAATCTAAATCATGGGTTTACAAAAATTAAATGCCTCGCAACACTGTCCGAAAGTCCAGAACATGCGACGAAACACACGTTTTGCCCGTACCAGTCGATGTGCCACAAAATAATTATTGGTTTGAATATCATAAAAAGAACCTGGTGAAAAATGAAGCATGTAGTCACACCACCTGGGCAAAAATGCATAAGATTCTTCCCAATCCCCATAAATCATTGTCATTGCTTTCTGCTTCGCATACCAGGCCTTCCGATATGAAACTTTAAATCTATATGAATGGGTGATCCTCTCCTGAACCAATGCAATCGACATAGACGGGTTCCTCCTTAATCATTCCTAACAATGAAATGGTAACATTCACATTAAAATGAACAACCTTAAAGAACCATTATTAATGACATATAGAGAAAATTAAATAAAAACATACCTACTACAAGTGAAGCAATAACATCAGCATCAAGCAGTCTGTGACCCTGCGTAATATGGTTATTCAGGCAATTGTGTTTGCCCCCCCCCCATCTTGAAACAACCCACTTCTCACTGAACGCTAGTTTACTTACCTTAACCTTCCAGGGGCAATCCTCGTTATGAGCAATACATTTTATGCTAAACGTGTTAGGCTTGCTCTCAACCAGATATGCTTCTTAATGCTCCTTCATGAGGTTTCTCTTAACTGAAATTTATGCGTCCTTTTTGGAAGAAAATTCCTATTTAACAAACAAGTCATCCCCTAAAAACCGGAACCAGTAAAAGATTCTTCCTCGCTTGGATAACTCCAATCAATATATGTGTAATGAGGAATTCCATCCCAAAAAGGAGCGACCTCAACACCTTTAAATACAAAATCAGTTGTATTAAAAAAACCATGCAAGTTAAAATACTATAACATACACATATACAAATATGACACCACTTCATCATTCATTTCAGTCATGTAACATACCTTCAACAGGTTGTTCTGATTGCATAGATCCAACGTCCGGATGTTGACAAATTTGAGACGACCCCACATCAGTGTCTTCTTGGAATCCAGTTACATGCACATCAGCATGGTCATCATTATCCGACGCACTAGCATCCTCCTCAAGAAGTCGATCTTCCATTGCAATATTTTCATCATCGTCATCCTCTTCATCGACATCCATAACCCAAGTTGGGTCATGTGAATCTTCCTCAGACACATTTACAAATGGAGCAACATATGACGATGTATTACGTTCAAAATTTAAAGGAATTGACCTGATGGGTAAAACATCCTCTGCTCCTGTAAAATCCACATACAACTCTAGAAAATCTTTCCTTGCCTGCTTGAAAAATTCTTCCATTACCAATTTTATGTCTTCATCATCCACAACTTGAAAACCCATGTACTGATCACTTTGCCATAATCTTCCCATAAGCAAAGTGATATGTTGGTTGTCTTGCAGACTTAATTTTTGTCGTATCTTCTGATGTAATTCACCCAGTGTTGAGCTTCGCTTGATACATGTCTGCCTTTTCTCCCCTTCAAAAATAACACCCCGTCGCCCTTCAACTTTCCTTCCATTAAAAAATAACACAACACAAGCAAACTCCTCACCACCTAAACTCATTTCTTCCAGTCAACAAAAACAAAAAACTCATTGGCAGAGGTTCGCTGTACAGATAAATTTCAAAAAATTGTGTTAGAATATGTTATTACCATTACTCATAAATAAATAAATTCATAAAAAAAAATAAACGACATTGTTGGGGTTAGAAAAAAATAATAAAAATTAAACAGATTTTCGTAGACATACTTTAACAACCCTAAGCCCTAAACACTAAACCCTAAAAAAATCCAATCCATAACCCTTAAACCCTAAACTAAACTACATAAATTTAGTCAAATAATTTTAATTTAAAAACTAAACCCTAAACCCTAATCCTTACACCCTAAACTAAACTAAATCAATTTAGTAAAATAATTTTAATTTAACAACTAAACCCTAAACTAAACCCTAAACCCTACACCCTAACACGTAAAGCCTACGCCTACGCCTACACCTTAAACCCTTAACCCTAATCCCTAAAGTAAACAAAACCCTAGACCCTAATAACTAACAGTTTTCTACAAAACTAAACTAAACCATCAACCCTAAACCCTAAAATAGTTCTATGTAACAGTCGCTAACAATTTCATATGGCCCTAACAATTTTATCATTCAATAATATAACATATTAAATAATATGCATAATTAATAAATTAACTTACTTGTTGGCAGAGTTTCATTACAGAGATAACTCACTAGTTAGTCTTTATAAACTTTTAGAAAGAAGCTGATATAGTAAAAGTGAGCTTGCGACAAAAAAAAATCAAGTGTTTATAGGAGGGGGACACGCCTAAAATGGGCGTGACTGGTTACGCCCATTTTAGGCGTGTTACCCCACCCCAGATTGGTAATATGTTTCAAAAATACCCCAAATTTGTAATTTTTTATTAAAAAAATAATATATACGTTTCTTGCCCTTTTCTCCCAGCTGAAATAGACCAAATAAATGCCCAAGTACTTGGTCATGCCTAGATTAGGCGTGACTGGTCACACCTATTTTAGGCGTGTTACCCCACCCCAGATTGGTAATATGTTTCAAAAATACCCTAAATTTGTAATTTTTTATTAAAAAAATAATATATACGTTTCTTGCCCTTTTCTCCCAACTGAAATAGACCAAACAAATGCCCAAGCACTTGGTCACGCCCAGATTAGGCATGACTGATCACGCCCATTTTAGGCATGTTATCCCACCCATATTGGTAATATGTTTCAAAAATACCCAAAATTTTTAATTTTTTATTAAAAAATAATATATACGTTTCTTGCCCTTTTCTCCCAGCTGAAATAGACCAAACAAATGCCCAAGCACTCGACAGTTGCGTAAACTCATGTCACGTTCTCAAATCTTAAGAAATTAAGTACTTTTAGAATATAATAATATATCTGAACATTAGGGTTGTTATATTCATAATTTTAGGAGTATTTACTCTTGTTTTAATTTTTTGTTTCTATTTTTATTTTTATTTGCAGAATTATCATTTTTTAAATTTATTATTCTATTTTCAAATATTTGTACAGAAAAACTTCACATTTAAAGGCACGAGTTTAGCTTTTAACGGGAATTTTACAGTGGTTAAAAGCTTTACATTTATAGACGTGAGTACACCCTCACAAACTTTACATTTTACTGTATTAACTAATTAATTAGCTTTATACAATTCATCTTTTGTTGGCCTATTTTGGTCGCAGACGTGCAATGAATATGAGCATTTTAATGAATACATATTTATATAATATTAAGTTTTTCTAGTGATGGCCTCACTCGTCGTAAACACGACTTTGTCAATTAGGATAGGACAATCTACTAATTTGATCGAGACATGAGTTGGACGCCGTTGCCTAGTATTCTTCTTTATTTTTTTAATAAAAAAAGAAGCGAAGAGCGGAGGACAAGTTCATGAGATTCACATCTCAACTATGTTGACACTGTTGGATTAAACTTTATAATAATAAATTAGATAGGTGAAGAGTTACTTAAGTGGAGAGTCATGTTTTTAAGTCCTTTAAGTTTACGTTTGTGGACAATTTATTAGATATTATTTACCTTTAATTGCTCTCACTTGCTATTACATATATATAGCATCACATGTAAGGAAGATGGTGTGGCTTGGCAGACTATTATTTCAATAGAACAAGAAGTGTTTTGTAAGCTTATGTCTGTTTGGAGAGTACACCAGTGTGTGAGAGGACCTGTGATACCACAAATTAGTATCAGAGCTTGAGAGAATGGAGAGTGAGCCAAGTAGTAGTCTGCCATTGCCCCGCCTTACAAAGGCTAATTACGAGAACTGGAGTATCCAGATGAAAGCTCTTTTGGGAGCTCATGATAGTTGGGAGGTTTTCCATGGTGGTTTCAAGGAACCAACATCCACAGCAGGATATACAGTGGCGCAGAACAAAGCGTTGAAAGAAACACGATTGAAAGACAAAGGGGCATTATACATGTTGTTCTGGGTTGTTGATGATTCTGGGTTTGAGAAGATCGCTGGTGCAATGACTTCAAAGGAGGCGTGGGACATTCTTGCAAATGTCTACAAGGGAGCCGATCGAGTTAGACAAGTTTGACTTCAAACTCTCCGTGGAAAGTTGGAAGGAATGAAAATGAAGGAAGGAAAAGGGGTATCCGATTTCATCACCCGGGTCCAGACCGTGGTAAATCAACTAAACAGAAATGGAGAGGTGCGGTCTGATACCAGAGTGGTGGAGAAAATTCTGAGATCTCTCACTGACGACTTCGAGAATGTTGTGTGTGGGGTTGAGGAGTCAAAGGACCTAGCAACACTCACCGTTGACGAACTTGTTGGTTCCTTGGAGGCACATGAACAAAGAAAGAAAAAGAAGAAAGAGGAGTCACTGGAGCAAACACTCCAGACGAAAGCTTCAATCAAGGACGAAAAAGTGCTCTATTCTCAAAATTTCCGAGATAGAGGTTGTGGCCGAGGTAGACGTGGAGATGAACGAGGTGGTAGAAGCCGAGGTCAACAAGGAAGGAATAAGGAGCAGGCTGAAATCAAGCCAGCAGAATTGGCGAGGCCGAGGTCGTGGAAGAGGCCGACATTCAAACGTAGAATGTTTCAAATGCGGAAAGTATGGACACTACTTAAGAGATTGCAACTCGAACAGATGCTACAACTGTGGCCGAGTTGGAAATTTTGCGAAGGATTGCCGAGATGAAAGAAGAACAAATGAAACTTCAAATTTTGTTGCAGAAGGAGAAGTAAGAGATGGAGGAATTCTGATGATGACTAAAAGTGAAGTCAACCAGGGATCTGAGATGGAATGGTATCTAGACACTGGTGCAAGCAATCATGTGGGTGGGCATAAGCATTTGTTCAGTAATCTGAGACAAATAGAAGCCAAACATGTTTCTTTTGAAGATGCTTCAAAAGTTGACGTCAAAGGTTGAGGTACGATTTGTTTCTCACAGAAAGATGGACGAATTGGGAGCATCCGAGATGTCTATTACGTGCCTGATCTCAAAAGTAATATTCTTAGTGTGGGACAACTAATGGAGAACGCCTACTCAGTTCTCATGACAGACCGAGTTCTCCTCTTGAAGGATAAACAAGGACATCTGATAGTCCGAGTTCAGATGGAGAAAAATAGAATGTTCAAACTAATGTTGAGGAGTGTGCGGGTCGGCTGTTTGCAAGCCGAGATGAGTGATGAAGTATCCTTATGGCATCGCCGGTTTGGGCATCTTCATTATGGAGGCCTGGCCGAGATGATGAACAAGAAGATGGTGGAAGGGTTGCCGAGTTTGAACTGTGAAAAGAAATTCTGTGAAGATTGTGTGCTGAGTAAGCATGCTAGGACTCTATTTCAAAGGTCAGCCAAATACAGAGCTCAACAACCACTAGAACTAATTCATACTGACTTGTGTGGACCCATCTCTCCTGGGTCTTTCAGTGGAAAGAGGTATTTTGTTTCGTTTATAGACGATTTTAGTCGTAAAACTTGGGTGTATTTGCTGAAAGAAAAATCCAACGTGCTTGAAGTATTCAAGAGCTTTAAGAAAATGGTAGAAAATGCAACTGGAAGGCGGATCAAGTCGACCCGTTCAGACCGAGGTGGGGAGTACACATCAATTGCATTTAAAAGGTATTGCAAGAAGCATGGAATAATAAGGTTCTTGACTGCACCGTACTCACCACAACAAAATGGAGTAGCTGAGAGGAAAAATCGTACCATTCTTGACATGGTAAGATCAATGTTGAAAACAAAGAGAATGCCCAAGGTGTTTTGAGGGGAAGCCGCACTGTGTGTTGTATATGTGAAGAATCGCTGTCTGCATTCCAGTCTGAATGGAAAAACCCCACAGGAAGCATGGACGGGTTAGAAGCCATCAGTAGGCCATTTCAGAGTCTTCAGAAGTGTGGCTTATGCACACGTTCCCGATCAGCAAAGAACCAAGTTGGAAGACAAGAGCAGGAAATTTATTTTCATCGGATATGACGAAAAGACAAAGGGATACAAGTTGTTGGATCCCAACACCAAGAAAGTAATGATAAGCTGAGATGTGAAAGTAAATGAAGATTATGAGTGGAACTGGAGCACCACAACCGAGATCACCTCAAATCCCGGACAGACGCTTACTCGTCAAGATGAGAAGGAAGGCGGATCACCGAGTTGGATCCCGGCAAGAAGTGAGACATCTGATGAAGTGAGATAAGACAACCCCGAATGAGGAGTTTGCAGGATTTGTATGATTCAACCAACGAAGCTCACCTTGTTTGTTTGTTGACAGATTCTGAAGAAATAACCTTTGAAGAGGCAATCCGAGATGAAATATGGCAAATCGCCATGAATGAAGAAATCAAGGCCATTGAACGGAATGATACTTGGGAGTTGACCGAGTTACCAAAAGGAAGCCGACCCATTGGAGTTAAATGGGTTTACAAGAAAAAGATGAATACTGAGGGAGAGATAGAATGATATAAAGCCCGATTGGTCGCTAAGGGGTATAAGCAAAAGGCAGGAATAGACTATGACGAGGTGTTCGCACCTGTTGCAAGAATGGAGACAGTCAGACTGTTGATCTCGCAAGTAGCTCAGTTTGGGTGGCTGGTTTACCAAATGGATGTCAAGTCAGCATTTCTGAATGGTGTACTTGAAGAGGAAGTGTATCTCGAACAACCTCCAGGATACTTGAAAGCCGGAGATGAAAAGAAAGTGCTAAGATTGAAGAAAGCTTTGTACGGACTGAAACAGGCACCGAGGGCTTGGAATACTCGCATTGATGCATACTTTAAGGAGGATGATTTTGAACAGTGTCCCTATGAGCATGCCCTCTATGTTAAGAAAAACGGAGATGGTTTGTTGCTTGTAGCTTTATATGTTGACGACCTGATCTTCATGGGGAATAGTGAAGAAATGGCGCAAGATTTCAAGAAAAGGATGTCAAAAGAATTCGAGATGACTGATCTTGGTCTGATGAGATACTTTCTCGAGTTTGAAGTCAGATAGAACAAAGCCGGAATCTTTGTCTCTCAAGAGACTTATGCGAAGGGAATACTGAAAAGGTTTAAGATGGCGGACTGTAACCCGATTTCAACACCTATGGAACCCGGTTCAAAACTTTCAAAATATGATGGAGAGCCACGTGTTAATCCAAGAAACTATAGAAGTCTGGTGGGATGCTTGAGATATTTAACGTGTACGAGGCCGGATCTGTGTGCGAGTGTTGGAACTATAAGTCGATTTATAGAAGAGCCGAGTTACTCTCATTGGAAAGCGGCTAAAAGAATTCTAAGGTATATTCAAGGAACAATCTCTCAAGGACTTCTTTACACAAAGTCAGAAAATTACAGGTTAAAGGGCTACTCGAACAGTGACTAGTGAGGAGACGTGGACGATAGGAAGAGCACGACTGGTTATGTATTCTTCATGGGAAACACAACTTTTGCTTGGATGTCAAAGAAGGAACCAATTGTGACTCTATCAACTTGTGAAGCCGAGTACGTTGCGGCATCCTGGTGCATTTGCCATGCAGTTTGGTTGAGGAGTCTATTGGAAAAGCTGGGGCAAATTCAAGACGGTCCAACCTAGATCCGAGTAGATAATAAATCAGCAATTAAGTTAGCAAAGAAACCTGGTCAATCACGAAAGGAGCAAGCATATTGATGTCAGATTCCACTTCATCTGAGATCAAGTAAAAGGAAAAAAGGTGGAGTTACTTCATGTGGCAAGCCGAGATCAAATCGAAGATGTTTGCACAAAGCCATTACCTACATTGCTGCTAGAAAATTGTAAGAAGATGTTGGGAATGAAAGATGGAAGAAGTATTTAAAGTTTACGGGGGAATTTTGTTGGATTAAACTTTAATATTAATAAATTAGATAGGTGAAGAGTTACTCAAGTGGAGAGTCATGTTTTTAAGTCCCTTTAAGTTTACGTTAGTGGACAATTTATTAGATATTATTTATCTTTAATTGCTCTCACTTGCTATTACATATATATAGCATCACATGTAAGGAAGATGGTGTGGCTTGGCAGACTATTATTTCAATAGAACAAGAAGTGTTTTGTAAGCTTGTGTGTGTTTGGAGAGTGCACCAGTGTGTGTGAGGACTTGTGATACCACAAATTGGTAGTGCACCAGTGTGTGTGAGGACCTGTGATACCACAAGCACCTCAATCACAACAGCACCTAAACCTTACACTCCAAAATATCATTGATGCAACAAAAAACAAAAAACCAAAAACAAAACACAAAATAGTGTACTTGGGAGGACCAAATCATACCCAAGGAAGCTAAACTATCTAAATATATACAATGAGAGTCTATTTCTGTACCTAAGGAGCTCCTCAGAAAGAAAAAGAGGGTAGGAAATCTCACAAGTATAACCTATGTTTTGCATGTGCACCGAAAGAGACTAGCTTATCGGCACAAGGATTATCCTCCCAATAACTGTGAGAAATCCTAAAGTTGAAAGTATGAGTGGACATTGTACAATTCAATCAACAATTGTAGATGGGCCAAGGCACTATAGAAGGCTAAAAAAAAGCATGAATCAAGGGTCTAGAATTAGTTTCAAGCCAAACCCAAGTCCAATTTTCAGAAATAGCTCTTTCAATTGCAATGATTGCAGCCATGATCTCCGCCTTGAAAGCACAATCAGTTCCAATGTTAACCGCAAACGCCCTAAGAAATTGCAAATCAACTTCCTGCACTTCCTGGATTTCCTCTAGCCATTCGTTTGTGTTGCTCTTTATCCAAGGAGAGGAAGGAGGTTTCCAAAGGATAGACTTGATAACTTCAGCTTTCCTAGGGAGACTTTGAACCCAGAACCAAAAGAAACCAAAAGTGAATTGTGAACAGAGGATAAATCAAATCTTTTGTTTAGCAAGGATTCCAACCAGTTCCAAACATTAAGAGCAAAGGGGCATTGAAGCAAGAGGTGGTCAACAGATTCCAAGTGATTACCGCAATTAGAGCACATGGACACGACCAGAATGCCTATTTTCCTGGGATTATCATCTGTGGGCATCTTGTTTTGGAGCACTTTCCAAAGAACCACAGATTTGGAAGGGGGATAAAATTATTTCATATCAACCCAAATCATTAGCTCTAGGGAACACAATAAGATAAGCATCTTTGAGGGTCAGAATTCCTAATTGGGAAGGTCTCCAAATGACGCGGTCCTCGCAATGAACTTTGGGAATAACAACCTGATTCATCTACAACAATATCAGGGAAGACATCAGAGAAAACACTAGGAATATCCCATTTACTATCATTCCAGGAATAATTAACTAAGGCTTTGAGTAAAGATCACTGCCTATTCGGGATATTTAGCATATCTGCTATGGGGGTCCCCATCTAGTTATCACACCAAAAGTGAGAAGAGCCATTTCCAACAAGCCAAAAAGAATTTTCAAGCACAATGTTAATGGATTGCTAAGAGAAGAGGTTATATGACTCCTCACAATCTGATGCTTTTTAATCACCCACCCTCGAAGGAGTTTAGCCCATTGCAAGTTGGAAGACATCATCTCCCATCCAAGCTTTAGCATCGCTGCTCTATTGATGGCTGTAATGGAATGAAGACCAAGGCCTCCTTCATTGAAAGGCTTGCAAATGTTTTGTCATGCGATAGTGATTGTCTTCTTTTTGTCCACATCCCCACTCCAAATGAAGTTCCTGATCGACCTGTCAATTTTTTTCAAAAGAGCTTTCCGCCAGACATAGACATGGAATCTGTAAGTGAGCTTGTTGTGAATGGCTGATTTGACAAGCAGGACTCTTCCCATGAAAGAAAGCATTTTCCCCTTCCAGTTCTTGATGGAGTCCGCAATAGGTTGGAGATGGCTTCTCATGGGCTTCCCTTGGAACATAGGAATCCCTATATAAATGAAAGGGAGAGTGCCATGATTAAATCCCAATAAATTGGACAGATCATAATTGCATTATGGGAGATAGAGCCAGTGTAGAAAGTGGACTTATTTTTGTTTATGACCTGGCCATAAGCGTCAGCATAATTGTCAAACAACATCATGATATTCTTTATGTTCCTCTTGGTTCCTCTACAAAGATGATGAGATTGTAAGCATATAACACATGAAAAGGAGTTTAAAAGTGCCTCGGGGCCAGCCATGGGAGTCAAAAGCCCTTTTGTATAGAAGATTGGAAATGCCTCTATTGAGGACTTCTTCGGCAATGCAGAAATGCAGAAAAAGGAGGGGAGAATGGTCACCTTGTCTGACCCCTCCTCTTGCAAGAGAAGTATCCACAGAATGCCCATTTATAGAAATGGATAACTTGGCAGAGATCAAAATGGTGTGAATCCAGGAGGATGAAAGCCAAAATCCTTAAGAACTTGAATAAGAAAGTTACACTGTATCGTATCAAATGCCTTTCGAATATCAATTTTAATAGCCATATTACCCCTTTTCTCTTCATCAAGTTGACTACTTCCGAAGCGGTGTTGATGCACTCAAAAATAGTTATGCCCTTGATAAATCTCCTTTGATTTTCAGAGACAATTTTAGGAGCCACTTTTGCTAGTTGTTCTGCTAATACTTTTGTTATTATCTTGAACTGGTATTTGGCAAGATCAATTGACCTAAAATCATGGATATTGACTGTGCCAGGAAATTTGGGAATGAGAACTACATTGTTGGAGTTGAGAGATGGCAGAATCTACCCTTGATTGAAGAACTGAATGGTTGAGTTACAGACATCATAACAAATAATGTGCAAAAAAGTTTGGTAGAAAATCCCCCAAAATCTTTGACTTCTTTGAACGTGGGAGTCACAATCAACATATCATTATCCAGATGAGAAACCAATGAAAGAAATGACTTCTTGAATAATACCATTTTGAGAGCAAGAGTTATCCGAAGCAAAAAGATCCGTGTAGTACTAAGGAAAAATTGCTCAATGTTAGCTTGGTCTGTAACTAAACCATTTTCGGTGTTTAGAGCCGCTATCCTCTCAGTTTTTTGCCTGATAGCTGCAACTTTGTGGAAGAAACTTGTATTTCGGTCTCCACATGTATGCCGATGAGTGTGAGCTTTACCCTTCCAAAAAGAATTTTGCATAATCAGACTTTGTTGGAGGCAAAATTACACCTCCTTTTCAGACTCAAACAAAACATCGTTGAGCTTTTGGATAAATTCCAAGCTAGTCATAACTTCGATCACAGCTTCATGGATATTGCCAACCACATTTTTATTCCAATATTTAAGAGTCAACTTCAGGTTCTTGAGCTTTTGAGATAACACAAACATGGGATAGCCAGCTGTAGAAGAGGCCCAAGAACTAGCAACAATTTGGCGGCAAGTAGGATTGTCAGCCCACATGCTCATGAATTTGAAGGTATAAGCAAAGGTTTGGGACTCTTAAGCCATTTGCAGTGATAGAGGAAGATGATCTAATTGCATTCCAGGAAGCCTACAACAACCAATAGAATTCCAGAAGGAAAGAAACTTGTGATTGCCAATAGACCCGTCTAGGAAAACCTCTTCTCCCGTTGAACCAAGTGAAGGGAGCCCTAGTTGTTGGCAGATGGATGAGATCACAAGAATTAGTCGAAGCCCTAAAGTCATTGCAAGAGTATTGAGAAGGAGGGCGTCCTCCCGTCTTTTCATGGGAGCCAAGAATAGCATTAAAGTCCTCGATGAAACCCCAAGGACCAACAAAACCAAATCCTTCCACAGGTCTTTGAGCAAAACATGAGAAGTAGAGGCATAAATAGCTGCAAAAAATAATCAAATTATGGTTAATGGTAGCAGAAAAAAGCCACAAATTGTTGATGTCTACATATCCCGTTAACATCTAAGCCTTCAGAGCAAAAACACCATACGTTAGGAGAATTAGGCCTATTGTTGCTAGCAAAAAGCATTGGCTGAATCTGCTTCCAAAAAGTAGGCAAATTTCCAAAATTTGTAGTTGGTTCGACAAGGAAAAGCGAGTCTGGTTTGTGAGACGCACACAAGTTTTGAAAACCAGCCTAGTGTCTAGGTTCCTGACCTCCCTTGCGTTTCAGAAAAAGGCTTTCGAGATGATGGGAAAGAAGTAGCACCCCAGAAGAGGTTGTGATTCCTTTGCTAGCAACACTCTCATTCTGTTTTTTTCTGCTTCTTTTTCTTGGATTTTGAAATGACCTCCTAGAAGGAGGAGGCAAACTCCACAGGGGTCTCCTGCATGTTCTGGAAACTGAAATCAGCATCAAGTTTCTCCTTCCTGGTTTCCAAAACAATGACTTCATCTTGTTCTTCCTCAGTGAGATCAGCCCATAAGGTGGAAACCAATTGCATATCATGATGAACTCGGGCTCATCTATCAGTTTCTATCTGAAAGTCATCCTCCAAACATAGCATGACAACAACATTGTCCTCTGAGTAAGATGACTCTATTTTGGTTGAATATCACTCCCTGGAGATTCCCTACTTGAACAAGAACTTTCTCATTTCCTTCGATTGTGGGTGGTTGCAGAACAATGTGTGAAGTTTCTACATCTTTATCAACAACCAATGCGACATTGGTCGCTTGGTTTGCCGCCCCACCAACCTCTTCAATAGACTTTCTTTGATCAAAGACTTCATTGCTTGTTTTTTTCCCACCAACACCTTTAGTTGTGGGCTTGGAATCAACCGGTGTGAATTTTTCTCGGCTTCGTCACTTTGCATCCTTTTGCAATTATCCACCAAATGGCCAATGTTCTTGCAATATTGACAAAAATAAGGAATTTTTTCATATTCAATTGAAACAAAATAAGGCAAAACTCTTTCTTTCCACTACGATTGAGTCTGGTACATTGCCCTCCAAGCTTAAGTCTACCAACACCTTGGCATAATAACCAAACACCTTCTGCTTGGTGTTTGCATCTGTTGTAATTGAAGCACATCGCCCAAACTGACATCATATTCTCTGCGAAGGTGGAGTTGAATTCAATTTCCTAACAAAATCAGGTGCCATTTCCCTAAGACTAGGACTGGGCAAAAACTGGTTTGGAAAAAAACCAAACCAAACTGATTTTTAACCCGAATCTGCAAACTGGTTTGCGAGCCAAACTGGTTTTAGAAAACCAGTTCTGAATTGGTTCTAAACCAATTCTAAACTGAATTGATTTGGAATCAGTTTATAAATGTTTTCAGAGTCAAACCAATTCTAAACGGGTTTCAAACTAATTTAAAATTGTTTTCAAAGCTGAACTGGTTTTGAATTGGTTTTCAAATTTTATTTTATTTTTAAAATTGGTTTTCAAATTGTATTTTAAAACTTAATTAATGAAGCAAATAATCTAAATAAGAAAAAGGAAAGAAATCAGAGACAATAGAACATATGTATGTACAAATACTTTTACTCTAAAAACAAAAGAAATGGGTAAATAATCAGCGGCGTTATGAAAAATTGAAAATGAATGGCAGAACTCTACGAATGGCATCAATTTCGCAAGGAGAAAAGTTTATAGCCCTTAGAAGCAGATGTAATTGATTCTTGTGTTCTTCCACATGAACAGGTTGCATCCATACATAAACATGTGCAGGCTTAACAATGCAAACACACTGCAAAAAGTCATTGTAATTATTAGTGCACCTTTAATGGAGGTATTTTTTTTCAAAAATTATGCAGGATAAACTTGAAGTGATAGAATAAAAAAGCTCCACATTCTATCAAACTTCATTGGAGTTAGAACTAATTAAACCAAGCAGTCACTTGACATTTCTATCCTATTATCATCCAAAAGAATTCTGAAAGCAAATTTGACATTTCCAATAGTTCAATAACAGTGAAGATCCAAATGAAAAGGTCCAAACTCCAAATTAAATTAATTGAGTACATAGCAATCCTAATAACTAAAAAAGATTAAAAAGAAATATTCTTAATTCTTCAATCATCATCAAGTGTAAAAGTCGAGGAAACTGAATTGAGTAACATCTAATGCGGCTAGTGAGGAAACAAGTTCTGAAACATAAAGAAAAAATTTTAGTTGTCATTCATATTATATAATAAGTACGTAAAACTACCTTAAGAAAAAAAAATCTTGTTATCTTCAATTCTCTCAAACTCTAAAAAATTCTATTTTCATTTAAAGTCAAAATCGTATTGTTATGTAAAATCTGCTTCTACTTTTATATTAGTATGCTATTCTTTTATATCACATTGAATATTGAGAATTTTTATTTAAACAGAAAACTTATGAGTTTCTTTTCTTTATAAACAAGAAAGAGATTAAAAAAAACAGGAAAAAAAGTGTAGAAAAAGATAAGTGATATAATAAAGAAATAAACACATATTATATAGGTTAAATTATAATTGTGGTCCCTCTATATATAAATTTAAATCCACTATTTTGGTCCCCTTATTTCTAAATCAAGACACTTATAATTCTCCTATTTTTAGAATGAGTAATTTTGATCATTCTGTCAGTTGATCATCCAAAGTCAAATGCTGACTTAGATGTGATATATTAATGTTAACATGACACTTACACATACAATTCACATGATGGTTATGTAATAAAGGATTAAATAAAGTGAAAATTAAAAAATCTTGATAAGAGTTGAACAAATGATCTTTTATTCAAATAATTAAGGTAATAAATCATTGAGATACTTATTTTATTTAACTAACTTGATAAACACTATTTTATATATATCATTAGTAAAGAATTATTAACTTTTTTCGAATTATAAAAATTTATAAATTAACAGAATAATTAATATATAACTCTTTTAAAATTTATTTTATATCATTTTATTTTGAATAATTTACTTATTTTATTTTTATTTTACCTATTTAAAATCAAATTTCATAAATTAATATATAAATTATTTACATAAATTCTTTTGTAAATTATTTTTAATATACAAATTACTTTTACTCTGATTATATTAATCAATATAATTCCATCAATTAATATATAAATTACAAATTAAGTGAATTTATTCAATATGTAAATTATTTTTATTCTAATTATATAAATTAATAAAATTGTGATATTTTATTTTTTAAGAAAGTACATATTAATATTTTCTTTTTAACAATAAAAAATTATTTAGTAAATAAGATTTTTAATTCTAATTATATAAGTCAAAAAATTACGTAAATTATGTAAATTATTTGATTTAATTTATAAAAATTATGTATTTTTTATACATAAATAATAAAAAAATATTTTAATTATAAAAAGTAAAAAAAATTTCAGATTATTTAAATGTATGTAATTTGTATAAGTTACATTAAATAATTTTTTTAATAACCTACATATTAGTTTATGTAATTTTTGAAAATTTTACTGAAAATTTTTATATATAATAATTTATTAATTTATATTAAAATAAAATTTTATAATAAAATAATGCATGCAAAATTAAATATTAAATATTTTATTTTAATTTATATTTTTTATAATTTTTAAAAAATAACTCTTAACCAATAATACATGTAAAATAGTATTTATAAAATTAAATAAACAATATAAGTGTCATATTGATTTATTATTTTATTTTTAAATAAAAAGTCATAAATTCAATTCTTATTTAAACTTTTTTCTTTTTTACTTTATTTAACTCCTAGTTATATAAGCCTCATGTAAATAATATACATAAATGACAATTAGTACCAATACATCCATCAAGGTCAATGTTGGATGGTCAATTGATAGAAGAATCAACATTGATTATTTTGAAAAATAGGAGGACTAATGTCTTAATTTAAAAATTAGAAAATCAAAATTGTAGATTTGAAATTATAGAAAAACAAAAATTGCAATTTAGTGTATTATATAAATCGTTTTGTAATTTTATTTTATGAGATTAATATCTCTTTTTGAAAAGGACGAGTCATGAGACAACGATAAATTTGTATATTGATGACTTATTAGTCATGGATTAGAATTTAAAAATAATCTTTTTATATATGCATGAGTAAAGTTACATACAATATCTCTCTCGATATCTTACTTATGCATAGTGTGGAGCATTTAGACATTAATTTTTCATTCAAAGCAACATTAAAAATATGAAAAAGGGATATTAAATTTTATTTACCTTTGACTGAAAAATTAATGTACCTGAATATATTCTAAATTTCAGTTTGGTTGAATTGGAGAATAAGAGTAATGACCCAACAACATCCTTAGCACATTACTTTGACGTGATAGCTAGCAGGATCTAGTACTGGTGGACTCATGACTGCTATGTTAGCCACCCCATCTGGCAACAATGGTGCTCCTTTCACTCCTTCCGAAATCATAGAGTCCTATAAGGATAAAGGACCTCAGATATTACTGAAATTATATATGTTATAAATTAACATGAACAAATCGAATACTGCATCTATGTTGATGCGAGTCAACACTACAAAAAATCAAATTAATTATATTGTCGAGTTACTCTTAAAATTTAATTTAGACATGCAGATCATCATAGTAAATTTATATTTAAAAGTAAAGTTAGGGAAATTTTAATTAAATTAACGGTTGAATTCGCTTTGCCTTTAATTTGACCAAATGTTTAACATGCATGCAGTTATTGACCAGCCATTTTCCCCAGAAATACTCCTTGGTCCCAAGTATACTGCGACGTTCTTACACAATATAACTCGTGGGATATTGAAACAAACACGATTGAGTGAAACATTGACGAATGTGGTAATACCAACTGTTGACATTAAGAAACTCGGGCCAGTTATATTCTCAAACTATAAGGTTGGTATAGCAGAATTAAATTGTATGTACAGAACCTTAATTTGAATTTAACTATTGCGATAGAAATTTTGTTCATATAAATTTTTAGTATAATATTTTTTATATGAAAGATAGAAAGAAAGCAGTTATAAAATTTTGATAAAAAGAAAAAGAGAAAAAAATACTATATTATTATTTTGCTATATGAATAACCTAGTTCCTATTAGACTAAGTCTGAATATTCAATATTGCTTGTGGTACGTACTTTGGTGATACAGCTCGAGACGAATCACTCCTTAAATGGCAAGCTCTCGGATATATGTATCGGAACTTCGGCTGCACCGATTTTTTTTTTCCACCCTACAAATTTGAGAATGATGGTGTTGAATTCAATTTGGTTGATGGTAGAGGGGCAGCTGATAATCCAGTAAATGAATAATGTCTTTTAACATAAAAGTTCTTTTGTTTTGAGAAATTTGTTTTATTTATTTTTATAAGATTTTCTCTCTTGCGAATGAGAAGCCGATTACGCACAAATTAATTTAGTTAAACTAAATAATCATTATTCTTTCTTTAATAAAATGAAAAGTAAGTAGAAAGAGTGACCATAATTTTAGAGATCGATAATATGTTTATTTATTTTTATTTTACACTATTTATTGTATTTATTCAATTATTTTTAACATTATATTTCAATTTTAGGCGCTGGTTGCAGTCAGTGTCTCAGCGAAGTGATACAGCACTGTGATCGAGCATACCAATATTCAGTTGCTGTCTCGAGGAACTGGAAAACCAGAAGTTAATTAAGGAGGGCTATGGTGCCGATGACGCCGCGAAGTGGTGGAATAGTCACTGGCCACGTCCTCTATTAAATATTGTTGGTCATTCTTTTACAGACATGGCCTTTACTACCTTGCCACATTGTTCCCAGGCCTCAGGCCTGCGAGTTACCTTCGAATTCAGTTACATATATATATTAGGTTATGACACTTTTTTTAATGTTATACCGGCAGTATTCGAACCTAGATGCTAGATCGTTATGAGATTGTGCTACGACAATTACCATATATGGATCTAGAATGCTTTTGGTTATGACGTTAATTCAATTTTTAATGCTTTTTATTTTCTTGTTATTCGCTAGAAATTAAGCATTGAATCGATATTGATAGTATACATCTATTGGCATGCAGGAGTATAACTTGGATCCATCCATGGATTCCCTTGGAAATGTTACAAAAGAAAACCTGGATAATCTTTAAAAGGAAGGACATAACCTATTGCACCAAAATGTTAAGAGAATGAATGTGGATACTTTTGAACAATACGAAATAGACCAAACAAATGCCCAGGCTCTTGACAGGTGCGTACACTCACGTTCTCAGCAAATCAAAGAAATTTTTACTAATAGGAGAAGTTTTTAAGGTAAGATTTTTACTACTGTTGGATGTTGTAGGCCTAGGGCTAGGAATTTTAAATTCTTGTTTATTCCTATGATGTTTGGATTATTATAAAGGTTTAAACTACAACAAAGAATGTTGTAAAAGAATATGTACTGAACCACAAAATATTATATATATATATATATATTAATTATTGTTTTCTTCAACAAGTAACCATTTTTTGTAAATTCATTCTTCAAACTTAACCCAATTAGTTGTTCAGAAATTAATTAAAGGCTACACGTATTATAATATTTTTCAGTTCAGTTGTATATATTTGAGAGCATTTTTATTTTTTAAAAAAAAGTGAAGGTTGGCGTAGAAATTATATGAAAAGAGGCAGTTGCTTGGAGGAAGACCATTTATTGAAGCTGTCAGAGTCCCTTTCAGTCAAAGTCAAACAACTTTATTAGGCATTATCAATAATCTAGATTGATAAATGTCATGTGTGTGACCTTGTATTATCCCGTGTGTTTTATTTATCCACGTTTGCTGGAACACTATAAGTATGTGTGTGTTGTAATAATAAAGGCTCAAAGCTTATGAGTTCTATGAAACTCGTTATTGCTAGTAGCATGGATCATATATCAAATATATATCAATGTATAATATTATATAATCGATCCTTTAATTGTTGTTGTTTTTCTTAATTGTGTTTTTTAAACCTCCTATTCTATACAGTTTAGGCTGTTTACGTACGCATTCAGTTGTCGGAAATGAAATTGGATCCCGTGTTTTATGTATTGCTGACTTGTCGTGAAGCATGGCTATTCACAATTAATTTATTTTATCATAATTCATAAAAGGTTCAGATAGAAGAATAATTTTCTGCAGGAGATAGTAATAACTAGATGCAACCAAGAGCAAAGGCTAGCATAAAGATATGACAATCCTATGTGTTTATGACTTGCTTCGTTGTCGTAATTAAAGCATGGTATTCACCATTTATTCATTTAATTAAACAAAATTATTTAAGTGGGGCGGCTTCTTAATTTTATAAATTGAATTTGGTATATCTAAGTTATGTCAATAATGTGATCCTAAACCTATTTTAAACAAAATTTTATTTTACAATTATTTTGTTTTTATTTATTTTATGATTAAAGGATTAATTTACTATACACATAGTGAAATTATAGACAGATCAACTAATCATGATCTTGATCATAAATCTGATTTGAATGGCCATCAATATCCAGGTTTGACTTGATCTTTCTAGACTAGAGAAGATCCACAAAACCATTCTCACCATTTCTTATTTTTGTTATCTTTTCTTACTAGATTTCTATTTCCCTGACATTAACTTATTTGAGTATTGTTACTGATGTATCTCGGACCTGAGTCCTCTAAGATGCACCATCTCAATAGTTGATAGGTTATGAGCACCTATCATCTTTACCCTAACAAAGGAAAGAACCCATTACGTGTGGACACATGTCCTTAACAGATTTTTCTGCCATGACGCCTTTGTAAAAGTCCTCTGTTCAAGGGATTCAACTAACTTTAATGTCATTTTGGATCAAAATTATATCTAAATTACTATAGATCCTAAGATTCTCCCTCTCTATCTCTCACTTCTCTGCTCAGTGTGATCATAGCTAGGCTTGCTCTGCCATGCCAGAATCCTATTTCCATCGTGCCTATCAAACATTGGCGCCTTTAATTTGTGTAGACACACACCACAAAAACCTCAAACACTGCATCATCTACTCAACAACTCGAGTTAGATCCGAAATTTCACAGTAGAAATGGTGGAAACACGTAACCGAAAGTCTTCAACGGTCAACGAACAACGTTTGAAACCGCCTTAGAAGTTGCACGACGACCACCACATCCAAATGCGAGCATATGCAAGAAATTCTTCGACAGCCACCAAATCTAGCACCACTGGCACAAAAATGGCAAACGAAACAGATTCGTCGATCGCTACTCAAGCCTGGATGATCCAAGAACAACAAGTCGTACAAGAAGCATAAAAAAAGTCATCGTTGAGCTACAAAGGAAGCAATGCCAACGAAACAACTTGGCGAACACACATTGCGAACCAAATCTAGGAACTTTGTGCGAAGAAGTCATTTGGAATCGTTGATTAGAACCGTAAAAGAAGACACGAGATAATTCCTTTTATCCTACCTTTCTCGAAAAGGATAATGAGTATCATAGTTCCAAAGCATATCCAACATCTCTCGATATGACGGATCCGCAAATTCGAAAGATTACCTTAGTGTTTTTGAGTCCGCCATGTTGTATTGCGGGAGCTTGTGCCACTCTAATTGTGTAGAGTTTTTCCCTTGTCGTTGAAACAAATTGCACTGAAGTTGTTGCAGTCATTAGCACCACGATTAATAGATTCTTGAGCATAGCTACGGGAAATATTCAAGCCGCCTTCGCCACAAGCAAAATTAGGCCAAAAACTGAAGCAGATCTAAAGGGAATCTGACAAGGAAAACATGAACCTCTCCAAGAACACATCGCTAGGTTCAATAAAGAGGCGAGAGAGATTACAAACATCTTCTAGGCAATGTCCTTAAGCTAGCAAAAGACGGAGAAAGGGAAGGTTCTCTGTTCCACATCTCAATTTACAAATCCTCTCCGACTTCCAAAAAGAAATCCTTAGGCGAGCTGAGAAGTAGATATCAGGAAATGGAAAGAAGACTGAGATACAGGGAGAAGGAAAACTGAAGTCCCTTGACTTCTCCTAAAAGGAAATTATCTTGGAACATGTCACCTCCTTGCAAAGAGCCTCAATATGTGATCTTTATGGTAAAAAGGTCTTTTTCATCCCGCACTGACATTCCCATAAAAGGAATCCTCGGCCAATCCCCATGAAATCGTCTATGTCATAGTAGGGGGATTCACAGGAAGAGGTACATCCAATCGGGCTAGAAAGAGGCACTCTCGCGAGGTGCTGACAACCCAGTACGTAAGGAACAACAAAAAAAGAGCCCTCCTGATATGATTCGATGACAACGATTATGTCAGCATAATCACCAACCACGACAATCCGCTCCTTGTATCTTCATTCATGGCAAACAAAGAAGTACAGAGGCTACTCATTGACAACGGCAACTAACACATTCTATCATTTTTTCAAAAAGATGAAGATTCCAGAGTCAGGCTTGAGGCCTCACGAAGAAGACCTTATCGGGTTATCAAGACATCACGTCACCCTTCTCGGATATATCAAACTTTTTCCACATAGGATGTGCTACTAAAAGCATTCCAATAAATTTCCTTGTTGTGGACACGGGGTCCACACACAAAGTGTTACTTGGACGTCCCACCCTAAACGCACTAGGAGCGGTAATGTCAACCGCCCACCTAGCAATGAAATTTCTTAGTGATGACCTACGGGTGATTACGATCCGTGCAGACCAAAAAAAAGTAAGGGAATGTTACCAAGAGTCGTTGAAGGAGGCCAAGAGCAAAACCTCCAGGACAACTTACGTCCTGAGATCCCCCATAAAGGAGTCCCAGGTGATGCTAGCCTACTTAGACAGTCAGCGGGATGAATCTGATGAGATGATCGATCTCTCAAAACCCAACAAGGAGTTCTAAGAGATAATAATACACCTAGGTAGATCTTGATCAATATAGATAGGTTGAGAATTACCAGATGTCCTTAAGAAAGATCTAACGAATTTGTTGGTATTGAAAGCTGACATATTTGCTTGGACTCCTATGACATGCTAGGCTTCCACCCTAATTTCTTTAGCCAGAGGCTCAACATCAACCCTTCCACCAAGCCAGTATGTCAAAAATGAAGAAAAATGGGTCGAGAAAGACTCAATGAGATTGAGAGACAAGTCCGTGATTTGTTAGAAGCGGGATTCATATAAGAAATCAAGTACAGAACATGGTTGGAGAACATCATACTTGATAATTTGATATCACACGAATTTGATATCACAGGTCCTCTCTCACACACTGGTACACTCACACAAAACACAAACACACACAAAACTTTACTGGAGGAGAAAACTCTCTTTCTATTGATAATAGTCTGCCAAAGTCACACAGACTCTTTTACATAATATGCTATTTATAAGCAATGAAAATTAAAACTAAAT
>QARZ01000292.1:25104-51462 GCA_013407115.1 Glycine latifolia | reverse complement strand
CTAAACAATTCAAATTTAAATTGAAACAAAATCTCTCCTAATATCTTTCTACAATATCTCTCTCCATATCTTATCTTTCCTCATATCTTTTCTCCCATATCTTTTCATATAATACTCCTTTTAAATTTAAACTACGTAAACAATATTTATTTAAAAGTTTATTCTAACAAAATCCCCTCATAAACTTTAAATAATTCTTTCATCTTTCATTCCCATCATCTTCTTGCAATTCTCCAGCAGCAGCGTCGGTAGTGGCTTTGTGAATATACCTCTGACTTGTTCTTGACTCGTCACATAAATTAACTCCACCTTCTTCTCTTTTACTTGATCTCGAATGAAGTGGAACCTGACATCAATATGCTTGCTTCTCTCGTGATTAACTGGGTTCTTCGCTAACTCAATTGCCGACTTGTTATCTACCCAGATCTCGGTTGCACCAACCTGAACTTGCTTCAGTTTCTCCAATAAATTTCTCAACCACACTGCATGGCAGACACACCAGGATGCCGCAACATACTCGGCTTCACATGTTGATAGAGTCACAATTGGTTCCTTCTTTGACATCCAGGCAAACGCTGTGTTTCCCATAAAAAATACATAGCCAGTTGTGCTCTTCCTATCGTCCACGTCTCCACACCAATCACTGTCCAAGTAGCCCTTTAACTTGTAAACTTCCGACTTCGAATAAAAAAGTCCTTGTGAGATCGTCCCTTGAATGTACCTTAGAATCCTTTTAGCCGCTTTCCAATGAGAGTAACTCGGCTCTTCCATAAACCGACTTATAATTCCAACACTTAAACACAAATTCGGCCTCGTGCATGTTAAGTATCTTAAACATCCCACCAAGCTTCTATAGTTTCTCGGATCAACATGCTCTCCTCCATCGTATTTTGAAAGTTTTGAACCGAGTTCCATAGGTGTTGAAACCGGGTTACAATCTATCATCTTAAATCTCTTCAGTATTCCTTTCGCATACGTCTCTTGAGAGACAAAAATTTCAGCTTCGTCCTGTCTGACTTCCAAATCGAGAAAATATCTCATGAAGCCAAGATCAGTCATCTCAAATTCTTTTGACATCTTCTTCTTGAACTCTCGTGCCATTTCTTCACTGTTCCCCATAAAAAATCAGATCATCAACATATAAAGCTATAAGCAATAAATCATCACCCATTTTCTTAACATATAGGGCATGCTCATAGGGACACTGTTCAAAACCATCCTCCTTGAAATATGCATCAATGCGGGTATTCCAGGCTCTCGGTGCCTGTTTCAGTCCGTACAAAGCTTTTTTCAATCTTAACACTTTCTTTTCTTCTCCGCCCTTCAAGTATCCAGGAGGTTGTTCGAGATACACCTCTTCTTCAAGTACACCATTCAGAAATGGCGACTTGACATCCATTTGGTAAATCGGCCACCCAAACTGAGCTGTTTGCGAGATCAACAATCTGATTGTCTCCATTCTAGCAACAGGTGCGAACACCTCATCTGATATGAACCAATATAGAGGTTCATTGTTTTTCTACAGATCGTCCTTGAAAAGGCTTCTTGTTATAACAAAAGAAAAAGACGCACGCCAAGTGTTTGGCGAAAAGAAACAAAGATAAAGACAATATGAATAAAAGTGCAAGGAAATAAAAAATTTAACATGAACAAAATGCTAAATAAAAAAAATAGAATAAAGTAAAAAGGCGGAAAAAGACAAGAAATGGAAGAAGACGCCACACCTTATGAAAGTGATAAGTCCCATGAGGATTCGCCACAAAGATTATAGGAACCTTTGATAAGAACCAATGTTTGGTCCAATTAAGAACTCAAGAGGAACTTCCTCTCACACACTTTTAAAAGTGCAAGTTTTATTCAATTCAAAGGTGAGTACATAAGACAAATGAGTGGTTATTTTATAACCAACAAATGGTGTTTCACTTCTACTTCTCTCCAATGTGGGACTTGAGTAACATATTCCTTATTAAAAATTATACTAAAAAAAGTCTAATTTGTGCTGAACTTCATGTCCCATTTTCATCATCATAGATGCAAAATTAGGACTTGAGACTAGAAATACGACTTGTAGGAAATCTTTAGATCTTTTAAATGCATCAAAGAACGCCTAAAACGGACATCCAGAACTCAAGTTATGCTTATAAGATTGGAGGTATCCAGACTCTTCACTCATTAGTCTTTGGGCTCTTCACTTATTTTTCTTGGTCCTCATCATGATCATAGTCTATTCCTGCCTTTTGCGCATACCCCTTAGCTACCAGTCGGGCTTTATATCGTTCTATCTCTCCATCAGCATTCATTTTCTTCTTATAAACCCATTTAACTCCAATGGGTTGACTCCCTTTTGGCAACTCGACCAACTCCCAAGTATCATTCCGTTCAATAGCCTTGATTTCTTCATCCATGACGCTTTGCCATTTCTCATCTCGGATTGCTTCTTCAAACCTTATTTCTTCAGAATCTGTCAACAGACAAACAAGATGGGCTTCGTTAGTTGAATCATACAAATCCTGCAAACTCCTCATCCGGGGTTGTCTCATTTCGTCTTCATCAGCTATTTCGCTCCTTGCCGGGATCCAACTTGGTGATTCACCCTCCTTCTCGTCTTGAATAACCATCTTTCTGGGATCTGATTTGATCTCGGATGACACACTCCAATTCCATTCATCATCTTCATTTACTTTCACATCTCGGCTTATCATTACTGTCTTGGTGCCAGGATCTAACATCTTGTATCCCTTTGTCTTCTCGTCATATCCAATGAAAATATACTTCCTGCTCTTGTCCTCTAACTTGGTTCTTTGCTGATCAAGAACGTGTGCATAGGCCACACTCCCAAAGACTCTTAAATGGCCCACTGATGGCTTTTGACCCGTCCATAATTCCTGTGGGGTCTTTCCATTCAGTATGGAATGCGAACAGCGGTTCTGTACATATACAACACACAGAACAGCCTCCCCCCAAAACTCCTTAGGCATTCTCTTCGTTTTCAACATTGATCTTACCATGTCAAGGATGGTTCGATTCTTCCTCTCTGCTACTCCATTTTGTTGTGGTGAGTATGGTGCAGTCAGGAACCTTCTGATGTCATACTCCTCGCAATATCTTCTAAATGCATTTGATGTGTACTCTCCACCTCGGTCAGAACGTATCGACTTGATACTCCTACCAGTCACATTTTCAATCATCGTTTTGAAATTCTTGAATACTTCAAACACCTTGGATTTTTCTTCCAACAAATACACCCAAGATTTTCGACTAAAATCATCTATGAATGTAACAAAATACCTCTTTCCACTGAAGGACCAGGAGAAATAGGTCCACACACATCGGTATGAATTAGTTCTAGTGGTTGTCGTGCTCGGTATTTTTCTGACCTCTGAAATGGACTTCTCCCATGTTTGCTCAGCACACAATCTTCACAGAATCTTTTCTCACAGTTCAATCTTGGCAACCCGTCCACCGTATTCTTTTTCATCATCTCGGCCAGTCCTCCATAGTGAAGGTGCCCAAACCGACGATGCCACAAGGATACTTCATCACTCATCTCGGCTTGCAAACAGCCGACCTCCACACTTCTCAATGTTAGTTTGAACATTCTATTTTTCTCCATTTGTACTCGGGCTATCAGTCGTCCTTGTTTCTCTTTCAAGAGAAGAACTCGGTCTGTCATGATAACCGAGTAGCCTTTCTCCATCAGTTGTCCAACACTAAGAATATTACTTTTGAGTTCAGGCACATAATACACATCTTGAATACGCCCAACTCGTCCATCTTTCTGCAAGAAGCTAATCGTACCTCGGCCTTTTACACCAACCTTTGAAGCGTCTCCAAAAGAAACATGTTCGGCTTCTATTTGTTTCAGATTACTAAACAAATGCTTATACCCACACCTATGATTGCTTGCACCAGTGTCTATATACCATTCCATCTCGGATGTCTGGTTGACTTCACCTCCAACCATCATCAGAACTCCTCCATCTCTTACTTCTTCTGCAACAAAATTTGCAGTTTCATTCGTTCTTCTTTCACCTCGGCAGTCCTTCGCAAAATGACTAACTCGGCCATATTGTAACACTTGTCCGAGTTGCAATCTCTCGAATAGTGTTCGTACTTTCCACATTGAAAACATTCTACATTTGAATGTTGACCTCTTCCACGACCTCGGCCTCGCCAATTCTGCTGACTTGATTCAGCCTGCTCCTTATTCTATCCTTCTTGACCACGACTTCTACCACCTCGATCATATCCACGTCCACCTTAGCCGCGTCCTCTACCTCGAAAATTCTGAGAATAGAGCACTTTCTCGTCCTTGACTGAAACTTTGTCTGGAGTGCTTGCTCCAGTGACTCTTCTTTCTTCTTTTTCTTTCTTTGTTCATGCGCCTCCAAGGAACCAGCAAGTTCGTCAACAGTGAGCCTTGCTAGGTCCTTTGACTCCTCAATTGCACATACAACATTCTCGAAGTCATCAGTGAGAGACCTCAGAGTTTTCTCCACCACTTTGGTATCGGGCAACACCTCTCTGTTTCTCTTTAGTTGATTAACTACAGTCTGGACTCGAGTAATGAAATTGGATACCCTTTCTTCTCCTTTCATCTTCATTCCTTCCAACTCTCCACGGAGAGTTTGAAGTCTGACCTGCCTGACTCGATCAGCTCCCTTGTAGACATTTGCAAGAATGTCTCACGCCTTTTTTGACGTAGTTGCGCCAGCGATCTTCTCAAATCCGAAATCATCAATAGCTCGAAGCATCATATACAACGCGCCTTTGTCTTTCAACCGCGTCTCTTTCAATGTCTTGTTCTGCGCCACCGTGTATCTTGTCGTGGATGGTGGTTCTTCGAAACCATCATGGACAACCTCCCAACTATCATTAGCTCCCAACAGAGCTTTCATCTGGATACTCCAGTTCTCATAGTTAGTCTTTGTAAGACGGGGTAATGGCAAACTACTAATTGGACCACTCTGCATTCTCTCAAGCTCTGATACCAATTTGATAATTTGATATCACACGAATTTGATATCACATGTCCTCTCTCACACACTGGTGCACTCACACAAAACACAAACACACACAAAACTTTACTGGAGGAGAAAACTCTCTTTCTATTGATAATAGTCTGCCAAAGCCACACAGACTCCTTTACATAATATGCTATTTATAAACAATGGAAATTAAACCTAAACCTAAACAATTCAAATTTAAATTGAAACAAAATCTCTCCTAATATCTTTCTACAATATCTCTCTCCATATCTTATCTTTCCTCATATCTTTTCTCCCATATCTTTTCACATATCTTTCCATATAATACTCCTTTTAAATTTAAACTATGTAAATAATATTTATTTAAAAGTTTATTCCAACAATACTAGTTTAAAAAAATAAGGAAATGACGAATGTGCCTAGACTCATATCCTCTTCCTAACATAGAGAGGCTCGTGGATGACTCATCTAGTTTTCAATTATTACTCTCGCTCATGGATGCCTATTTCGACTACAACCAGATTTTGATGCACCCAAGCGACAAACAAAAGACCGCATTCATGACCGAGAAGGCTAACTATTGCTACAGGGTGATGTCCTTTGGAGGATTAACGAATGCAACGGACACATATCATCGAATGATGAACAAAGTTTTCCAAAACCAGATTGGTCAAAATCTTGAGGTATAAATGGATGATATGATAGTCAAAAGCATGATAGCTAGAGACCATTTATCAAATTTGGAAAAAGTTTTCAAATAGCTAAGGAAACACAAAATGTAACTCAAGTGTAAGGATTTGTAAATGCTTGGGATACATGTTGACCAAGAGACGCATAAAGGTCAATCCCGACAAGTGTCAGGCCATCCTGAACATGAAGGAACCCAAGAACCAAAAAGAAATACAAAGACTCATAGGTAGCTTTAACCAGATTTATAGCCAAGTCAACCCAACATGCCCTCCTATCTTTTAAACTGTTGGGGAAAGGCAAATGCTTTGAGTGGTCAAAAGAATGTGAAGAGTCCTTCCAAAAGCTCAAAGAGGTATTATCTAAACATCCCGTACTAACAAGACCAAGATAGGAGAAAATTTTTTTTTGTATCTCATGCTGGTAGAGGCGAACCAGTCATCGCAGCGCTCGCCTGAGAAATGGATGAAGATAAAAAATCGGTATTCTTCATCAGCAAAGCCATACATGGAGCTGAGATTAGGTTTCCTAAAATTGAGAAAGTTGTCTATGCACTTTTGCTAGCATATGTTAACGGTATGTCAAGCATACTAATTTGTTCAAGTAATAATAAAACGGTAAGTCCGAGTGTACAGGGACTTTGTTGTACTTACAAAAGAAGCTAAATTTATACGTTTTACACTTCTTTTGCTGGTAGAGGCGAACCAGTCATCGCAACGCTCGCCTGAGAAATGGATGAAGATAAAAAATCGGTATTCTTCATCAGCAAAGCCATGCATGGAGCTGAGATTAGGTTTCCTAAAATTGAGAAAGTTGTCTATGCACTTTTGCTAGCATATGTTAACGGTATGCCAATCATACTAATTTGTTCAAGTAATAATAAAACGGTAAGTCCGAGTGTACAGGGACTTTGTTGTACTTACAAAAGAAGCTCAAAAGAAGCTAAATTTATACGTTTTACTCACAAAAGAAGTGTTAAAAGAGAGAAAAAAAGATAATTGTTATGTGATTTACATGTAAAATTTACATATGCATAATAATTATCAGCATACTGATGCCTAAGACAATATTTCCAGTCACACTATGTCATTATAAGAACAAACCAGCCTATTTGGCAAATTCTTCATCATCTCGAGATTGTTGGCAGAATGGTGGCCTAGGCCATCCAAGAAAAGTCGACCTTAAAGGAACAAGGATTGGAGGACTTTGTATCCGAGTTAACACTTACAAAAAAATATAAAGAAGAAAAAACCAACATAGACACTTATATGGGTGGATCAGAAAATGATCACGGAAATGAAATAGGGATCATGCTAGAATCAAAAGGCGGGGTAGGAATGGATCAATCCATGACTTTTGAATTCAAAACTACCAACAACCTAGCAAAATATAAGGTTTGCATTGATGGGATAATGTTAGCCATCGAGATGGGAATAAATTCAATAGTTTTATAAAATGATTCCAGACTTGTAGTTTCTAAAGTCAGCAATGTTTTCCAAGCAAAGGAGCCGCTGATGGCTAATTACTTTGCCAAGGTGAGTATGCTCCAAAAGGAATTCAATCACATTGAACTTAAAGACTTTTACTAAGACAAGAACATGAGAGTTGACATCTTGTCCAAATTGGAAAACACTAGGAATAATAGAATGATCATTCAACCATCTTATAACCCAATTACATGTTGATGATCGAGATAAGAGGAACATGAATGTCATTGGGAATATCTGCACAATGGTATAGTCCCCATATATCCTAAATTAGGGGGGAAAATATAAAAGATGTCTTCCTTTTATTTCATTATTGGCAATATTCTATATTGAAGAGGCTTCTCCCAACCACTCCTAAGATGTCTGAACCCTAGCAAAGTAGACTATGTCATGATTGAGATTCATGATGGGTGTTGCGGACAATATCTAGGAGGAAAAGCCTTGGCCAACAAAATCACCAGGCCAAGCTATTATTGACCCACATTCTAAAAGTATGCCATACAATACGTAAAGATGTATGACAGATGCCAATGGTGCGACGACATGCACCTTGCTTCTCTCGAGAATATGAATTGTTTAATGTTCCAATTTCCATTTGTGTGGTGGGGAGTGGACATTCTTGGGAATATCCCATACCAACTCTACCAAATGACCTTAAGATTGTGGGACAAACCAAGAAATATTCAACCTTGTAGTCTTTATATGAACTTTGAAGGATTTTAAAGATCTTACGATCATTCATCGATCTCAAAGATAAAGCAACCTTCTTCTTCTCGTAGTTCAGCCTATAAGGTACAAAGAAGTAACTAAACAAGTTTTGAGAACATCCCAACCTCAACCACTCACACAATTTCAAAGGAAAGAATAAAGGTCCAACTACTGGGTGCATCTAGGATGGGCAAACCTGATAAAAATTTAAGAGACTGACTTGGAAAAGGTAAGGGAAAGTTAGAGGCCAAGATCCTTGAAATATGTCTTTTACATTGAGAGGAAGTCATCAAAAAGGCATGTCAGTGACTTTGTCTCTGAGGTTGTTGCCTTCCTGCAGCACGATCGGGAATCTCGACAAGGCAACTAACCAATAAACTCTTTGGACCTTGAGAACAAATCCTATCATTATTGCCAAGGGTGGGGAAAATCCAAGCCCTGTCGTTCCCATCACGAGTTAGCGGCAATTTCTTGCACAACTAATATATGATAACAGTATTACACTTAGACCTAGTACCCAGAATTTTGTTGTCAATCCAATTCATCTCAGCATCTTAATCTCCAGAGACTTCACCACCCTTATTATATTCCTACCCATATCCCTATCAATATCAAATAAATCATCATTAGAAGTCGGAGAGAGAACATGGGAATAAGAAGGGTAGGTCCAGGATACGATAAGGCATCCCCTTAAGCATCTTCAAGACTAGCAACGATCCCAGATTCTAGTTCAAAACATTGCTTGAAAAACTCTTGTTAATTCTTTTTATTTTTGAAATACGTGTCAATAAATTAATACCTTCTTCAAAACTCAAGTAATATTTTTCTTAAAATCATATGCCGATAAACTTTATTGTAAAACTTATGTAAATAAATTCCATTAAAACATATAAAAGCACATCAACATCATTTCTTAAAAGTCAGTACAATTAAAAAATCATAAAAGGTTTACAATAATCGTGACCTTCAAAAAGATATTAAACCTTGTAACAGAATAATAAAATACAAGGGTGAAACAACATAGTCTTCATACATAATAATAAAAAGTACCATAGTATAATGTCAAAGGAAAATAAAATCTAATTACAAGTCTAAGAGTAATTATAACATGTAAATCTGTAACAAATATGATTATCTGAACCTCGATATACCCAACTTTAAAACAAATACATCCAAAAGAACACCTAGGTATTAGAGTAGGCATCTACCCGACCCAAGGTACCAAAATGTGTCTAAGACGAATCCTCGAAAGGATCATCCTCATCCTCCTTAGATGAAGGCTCTAACTACCATAAATACTATATGTACTCCTCTATCTCTATAGGCACGAGATCATCAGGGTCTCCTCTAACATCGGTACCTAAAAGTTGTTGGTTGTAGGGGTGAGTCCTTAGTTCCTCAAACGCTACAAAAAACAGAAAAAACATACAAATTATATAACCATGGCACATGGTTTTTTTAGGAAAACAACAAACTCAATGTCCTAGCGCACATAACTATCACACTTGACATAAATGAATTTAGTACTTAGCATTGTTGACTATTACTCTTGACACAATCAAATACTAAACTTGACATCATTGATAATCACATTGGATACAACTAACTGTTACACTGGACACATAACAGGGCTCAACATTGCCACCAAGCCTCCCAGGTATTAGTGGTCTTACACAATCACATGGATGATAGTTAGGAGTGATTACCACATAAGGTACAATATATACCGATCCCCAAGCTCCTGACTCCAAAAAGTATAGTCTCGGAGCCCGTCAAGGGTAGCAAAGTGAGGCCTGTGAGTTCCCCACTCCAAATGAGTGCACCAATTGTCGTGTAGTCACCACTCACTTATTCCCCCAGGTTCTTTAAACCTCTCCGCCCACTATACCCTAATGTACCTTGTAAATCATCAATTTCTCAACATAAACATCACTATCTCACAGATGGAACATAACCACATACGTCACCATCTTATAAATGGACCATAATCATATAGCTCACCATCTCATAGACTAAATCTAACCATAACCACACCATCTCACAAATGAAACCTAATAACAAAACACGTCATCTCACAGATGGGACAGAACTAATGATTCCTCACTCTTCCTTCAATCTTTTTTGCATCTTTCCACCGCATTGCGTGCATAGCCCTCATATCATGTACATCAGACCCAAAAAAAAACATTCATACACAAACACACAGACAAGGCTCAAGCATGTGTGCTACTCTCGAGGAATCATTATAGGCCTCTCAAGTGATAGAAATACTTTTTACACAAATCTACAAAAAAATCCGATAGCACTATTATTATTTTACAACATCCCAAAATTTATAACAAGCAATTTGCCAAGGGTCAGACACCCCCAGACTTAGACCGGAGTGCGTACAGGTGAATATCAATGTATTGTAGAATATAAATCACACGCCATAGATACGAGTGTTGGAGTTCACACTCTCTCGATCATATGCTTTCATAGGCAATAATAAAATTTCATTGTTCATTCATATCTTAGTAGTCACACTAATAGACAATATATTCACTTAAAGCATAACAATAGTCATCGAACATGCATACAATCAATATCAGCCTTAAACATGACATTCACCTTATATCTCAACAATCACATTAATGATATCCATAACATTTTGAGGCATAACAGTAACCATCAGAGAACAATTACAATTAATTTCAGCATTGATCATACAATCCAGAAACATTATATACAACATCAAATTACAAATTAGAGAATTAATACAATTTGGTCCTCATGGATTTAGTAATTTTGTTTGTCTTAGCTTATAAGTTCACAGTGGATCCTAGAGCGGTTCTCAGGGCTCCTTGACATTTTCCCTAGGGTTTTCTTCATTCTAAATCCATTTTTAGTCTTAGAATTACCAAATTAAGTCATCTAATGTCCAGTATAAAGTTGTTGTCCATTTTCACAAAGTTTCACTCTTAAACTTGTCTTCAAATTTCTAGGTGTTACAGAAATTGATTTTTCATAAATTTTACATGCTATCCTATATTTTCACACCTAAGAACTCATTTTTGAAGTCAAACCTTTAATAAAAACAGTCCATACAGCCATAACCACTATTTTAATTTTGTGACAGATTTAATCCTACAAAATATTATTAAACTGGTTTTGTTCATAACTTTTGCTAGAAAACTCCAATTTAAGTGAAATTTAAGGCTAACCCAAAGTTTTGAAACCCAACAAACTCATTTTAACCTTATAAGTTCAATAAAAACAACATATCACACAAATCCAGCAAAAGAAAGTAGCTACGAAATTTTGAACATCAAACATGCAATGAAGTCTAGCTTCCAAAGATAACAAGATCAGAGTTCAAGAAGTGGAAAGACCCCCTTACCTTAATGAAACTTGCATGAAAATGATCAAATGAACCAAGAACTCAGATTTGGACATTCCCAAGATTCAAAGGATGAAAAAAGAAATTTGGAACCAAGAATGAGAGTTTTGCACGAAAATGGTGAGGAAACAATAAGAAAATGAAGATTTAGAGTCTCTTACAAATGCTTTGAGAGAATAAGCCACAAGAACTTGTATGAAGCTTGGAATAAGAAGAATAAAATGGATTCCTTTCCCTCCCTTGAAGAACTCATGCACAATAATGGAGAATGAAGGCTCCAAGTTTGATTTTTTTTGGAGAAGTGAAGAGATAAGGCTTTAAGGCTTGGTTGACAAAATGAAACTTGGTTAGGCTTAATGTTGATAAGATCAAATTGAAAACATGAATGAGCATTTGATAACCACGGTGGACGTGCCAATTGCTTACATATATGGGTATTTTGCCTTTTGAATTTTTAACTAGAAATGGCTAAAGTAGACTTAATCAAACATGGTAAGAATTGCTTTGGTTATAACTGGTAAATCTAATCTTAATTTTCTAGATTACTGTGCTAACTTCTTAAATGAATGTGCAGACCTCCCTTGAGATATGTGTACTCAGAGTGAACCTTACACGTAGTTCACTCATACAGAGACAAATTATACTATGACTCAATGCATATTTTAATTCTTGCATAGATGAAAATCTAGCTTAGACAGTTTTTATTTCTCTGCCAAGCTTTACTAAACCAATCATATGTGTGTATACACACACACACACAGCACAAAATTCGATGATCAAAATATATAACTACTGAAATTAAATTCATACATGTACATATGACACAACACATAAATTTCTTTGTTAGTATGAGTTTTAATTTTCATGGTGTACAACTCTAACTTATTTTAATTATTCTACATCATATAATTAGACACTTTAATTAGTCATCGAATAATTAAATTGAGATTATATTTTAAACTAATTGTATAGTCGCTTAAGAAAATTCCATTCACTTTAAACTCTTATGACTTAATCACCTATTTTCTAATTCCATGATATCTAGATCGTCATTAATCAACCTTAATTTTGCCCGCTTAATTTCTAACCTTACATTAATTACTAATTTCATATTTCATGCTTCTAATTTTTATTTCTAAACAAAAATCCAATTATTTACATCCAGGCCATTAATGAGTTTACCATTATTTGACCAAAGAATTTTCTCTGAACTATCCTTATTTTTTCTAGACTTTAGCTTAAAAACTTAAGAGCTTAACCATGCTAAGGTATTCTATGGTAATATCTCATTTTCTACAATTTTAATAGTCTAAAAACACTATCCAATCACATAACAAAGCAATAACACTATCTACCACACACGCATGAAAAATTGGGATGTTACAATGACAAGACCATGTAGGTGAGATTGATGGTGATGAATGTCGAACTTCGACACCTTCACATAACTACATTTGCCACGAAGCAAAAGGTTGCCACTCAAGGAAGAACGAGATGTGAGCAAAGGTGGAGAAACATACTGGGGAAACTCAAGGGCACCACAAGCAAACTCTAGGATTTTTTCATGAGTGGGCTCCAATCCAACATCATGTATTAGCCAGTCTCAGATAGCTATGTACATATCCCTAGGAATTCCCTACTCATGGGGAGGTGGGGAATCTCTAACATTGAGGGCCCTTTCTTAGAATTTAGGGACAAAGGCCTTGACTTTCACTGGGAAGATTCATCAACCTTGCGAAGACCGTTAACCCCCACAACACTATAACCGCGCAGAAACGCCTCCAGGTTCCCTAAGGAACAACAAGTCCAAAACAAAAGCAACTACCATCAAACCAAGGACCCACATAAAAAAATGTCGCCTGAATTAGAGCATCTGGATAAAATTGAGCCAACTATCTTGGATAATGAAACTGACATCATTCTCACAAATAACAACAGTCTGGAGGGACTACTATTACATATGTATCTCAGACCCAAGTTCTCTGAGATGCACCATCTCAATAGTTATTAGGTTTTGAGCACTTTCCATCTTTATCCTAACAAAGGAAATAGCCCATTACATGTGGCCACGTGTCCTTAACAAATTTTCCTGCTAGGACGCGTCTATAAAATCCCTCCACTTGAGGGATTCAACTAACTTCAACCTCATTCTAGATCAAAATAAAGCTGGGCTTGCTCCACCGTGCTAGAATCCTATTTCCATTGTCCCTACTGAACAAGTATAATTTTCAAGAAACTTTTAGCCATTTAGCAAACTAATTTAGACTTACCTCAAACTTATAAAACCAACCAATAACAAATTTTTGATACTTAATTTCTTAGAAATTTGTCTATTTCTGTCACTAAACTTATTTGGATAACAGGAGTACTAATATTTCTTCTAGCCATATCAATGTATCATCCATGAAAGCATCATGAAAGCAAGATAAACACTCAAGCCAAACTGCACCAACAAACATAAGCAATTATAACTAAAAAGTGTTAGAGCAACATATGGTTGCCATAGTAGGGTTGAGAAGTGGCATTGACAATATCAAGTTTGTTATAATAATGATAAGAACATTACAATTATAGTTTTTCATGGGGAAATATAAAAAGTTGTCATATATACTACACAAAGGAATTCAAATTCTTTTCCAATTGGTATTTTTAGTTTATATCATCTTACTTAATATATACTAGCATAAAGAGGTTTGGTATATAAAAAAAAATGGTCTAATATATACATTTTTAATATCTAATACAATTACTAGAAATATTGCACAAAAAGGTGCTCAATAGATAAAACTAATTTATACATTTAATAACTAATACAATTCTTCTCAATCCAAAACAATAAACATTATTGTAACGGAAACTGAAAAACTGAAATGTTCAAAGCAAAATTGAGAAACAATTAGAGCTACCTCTGAAGAAATCTGGAAACACATAAATGTTTACACATCATTCTATCACTCTATTTTATAGTCATGGATTAGCAAGGTTTTTGCCTTCAATATTATCGAGAGTCAAGTTACCAACAAAAAAAATCACTATATTATCCTCAAATTACAATGGGCTTAGCCCACTATATTAATTACCGAGGAATTTTTGTGGATGTCGATAAAACTTACCGACAAATGTATTATCAAGGAATGCAAGGTCATTGATAATTCATCTGTAGTTTTGGTTTATAGTATGCTTTTTTCAATTACAATGGATTTTGACCCTTTGTAATGAGTATTTTCCTATAGTGTTTATTATCTTCTCATACTATATATTGAGCAATTTGATTTGAAACTTAACTTAGCCTTATTAGATTATGTTAATAATTTTTAGATCACCATGACATTGGTGTGAAATATCCACTAGCTTTGTTGATCGATGACTAATCTATGTCATGCAACCTAGATGAGCCACCATTAGTATGGTGTCCCCTCCTAATCATATTTGTAAGATTTATTTTATGTAACATTATAATGCTATTTATTTTTTGGACAAAATATTTTAACATTATTTTAACATCTACCACAACTGTGTTTCTGACTTAATCATCTAGTTTTTTTCTCTTTTATTAGTAATCAACTAGTTTTAAATATCATGAAATGTAATTTGTGTATTTTTATCATTTATCTATTTCTAGTATGATAAATCTTTTAATTCGTAAGACTATTTTATCCTAAGAAAAAAATAGTCGAACAATTTGTTTGTTTCTTGTTAATTATGTTAACTTGAAAATGAGGTGTCTAGGGTGAACAACTATCACAAGTGGTCCACTATGCACAATTATTGTGATTCCTTAGATTAATCTAAGGTGCAAACTCTTATCATACACCCTCCACACCAAAGTTTTCTCCATTTTACTCTGCCTCCCTTTCCATTGTCTCTAATGGCTTCCTCACCGCTCATCATTGCCACAAACGTTGTTATTACCTACCAACCATCCTTCACTGTCTTCACTACTAGAAAAAATGCTTTAAACATCAGTTATTTTGGACATTCAACATCGATTTTGAACCATTGATGAAACTATAGATGTAAAAGTATCAACATTAACATCGATTATGAAAAATGATGTTAAAATACACTACATAACATTGATTTTTGTGAAAACCAATGTTGTATAGTAAGAAATATACCAAAAAATGCAAAAACAACATCAGTTTTTTTTACCAAAATCGGTGTTTTAATGCAACTTACAACATCGATTTTGGTAGAATCGATGTGATTGTGCACCTTACAACATCGGTTTTGTCAAAACCAATGTTGTATTACACCATACAACATCGATTTTGACAAAAAATGATGTTGTTTTTCTACTATGCAATATCAGTTTTGGCCAAAACCTATGTTGTATGGTGCATTACAACATTGGTTCTTCCAGGATTGATGTTGTTTTTGTAGCTTTTTTAATATGTTGTTTGTTTTGTTAATTAACCCGAACCTGCAAATTAAAAATAATACAATCTAGGTAGTATCTAGATAGTACAAATGTATGTGTATATATATATATATATATATATATTTGTTTTTTTAAAATAAATGAAATATGTTAAGTTTATACTATTATTGAATAAAATGTTAGTATAAAGCCCCAAGAAAATGTTAAGTCTAATTCCTCCATTGTAGTTTTTTATTCTAACTATAGAATAAATTAGTCTTGAAGTTTATTCCACATTTTTCAGCTTTTACATCATACAACAATGTTAAGAATATAAGTACACCGTTGGCAACGACAATCAGAAAACTCTTCTGTATAATTGTTTACCAAGATCACAAACTAATAAGTTGAAGTAATCAAGACCAAAAAATCCGCACCATACCTTTGTTATCTAGCTTCTTCTCTTTACTGCAATATCTCTCCCTTTGGGATCTTGACTTGGATTAATGTAGTCAAGCAAATCTTACACACTGACGAATTCCATGAAAATATAAGAAATCGGCATAAAATTTTATGTAAGAATGTATGATAGTTATATAACATATATACATCTAAATTTGAACAAGTTAATGAGAAGTTATGACACTCTACGATGCACAGATACTAGATATTTAAAAAAAGGGAGTCATGTTTATGTTTGTGCTCTTCAAAATTTGCTTTGTTGCAGACTTGCATTGTTCAAACCCATATCATCTCCTATATCTAAGTGTGTGTCTAATTATCTATGCATTTTAAAATTGACATTTCATCCAATGAAAATGAACATTCTCTATGATTTCAAGCATTATAAAGAAGACAGTTTGTTATCAATCAAACAAATTGAACAGTTCCCACAAGCCTAAAGAATACCACATAACTGCATTTTTGTTTTACCTTAGGAGCACCAATTCTTTCTTGCCTTGTTTTTATCACATTGCCATGAGAATCTAATCTCTTCTTGATTATATCGTGCTTCTGAGAATTACACAACACAATACAAACAAGATTGTCAAAACGACAATAAGTTTCATCAAAACAACGGAAGAAGAAAGAAAAGAAACAAATGACGCGCCTACAGAGCTCGAAGAAGAAGAGAAAGAGAATGAGGATGGAGGAAGCGAGCATGATGACACCTTTTTAGAGCATGCGGCTATAGAAATCCTCGTTGATTTTAGGGTATGGGTCGAGGTTGCGTAGCTTGCTCATTATGCTATGCATGATGATGATGATGCTTCAATTCAATTCCCCCCAAATTATTGTGTGGATCCTAAACTTAAGATCTAAGATATGATAATAAGAAATTAAGAAACCAAAGTTTGATTCAAAATGGAAAAATTATTGCGGTGAAAGAAAGAAGGATTGGTGTGAGTGAGTGTTTCAAATTAGAAACACCCCGCTCAATCGAAATTCTTTCAGAATTGGAATTGTGACAACGAAGTAGAAGTGAGTGAGTTTTTTTTTATTATAAAACCTCAATATCGGTTTTTTAAAAACGTTGTTGTCTAAGCACTCACAACATCGATTTTTAAAAAATCGATTTTGAAATGGGAATCGTAACATTGGTTTTTAAAAAACAGATGTTGTGAGTGTTAGACAACATCGGTTTTTAAAAAATCGATGTTGTGAGTATTAGACAACATTGATTTTTAAAAAATTGATGTTGTGAGTGCTTAGATAACATCGGTTTAAAAAAAATCGATGTTAAAATTGTTCTGTTAACATCGATTTTTCTAAAATCAATAATAATGATGACATTTTATTTACAAAAATGTCATCACGCTTTTGTTAATATCAGTTTTCATAAAACCGATGTTAAAAGCTATTTTTTAGTAGTGCTTATCCCTCTTCTTCCCCAAATCCCACACTTCCACCATTGCCTTTGGCATTGCGTTTTTTGTTTTTCCCTCACCTCACCAAGAAAAAGCAAATATGTTGCGGCCTTTAGGAGGCAACCTAACCTAGGTCCAATTGAAGAGAAGCTCAAAGTCCACCACTTCGCCACTTCCTTGCCCATGTCGGCGATAATCTCGAGCCCGTCGATGTTGGCTTCGACAACAAGATTCATTACATTATTAGCAATGTGAAGGGTTCACCGTTGCCATCATCTCTTAGTTGGTGGCCACCATAGAAAGAGGAAGAAAGTGTTTGCTTATCTCTGTGCTCCTTGGCGGACTGCAATTTACAGATTTTTATTACGATCATTGCACTGGAACACTTACCATGGCCATTTTAGTTTATCATAGCATTTTTTTCTCATTCTCTTCAATTTTATTTTGTGATGAATTTTTATCCAATGATTGATAGTTAGCATAAAAACAAAAGCATGTTTGAAGTGAAGGGTGTGGTGTTGTTCACATTGATCTTCTAATATATTTTTCCTCATTTTTTCCTTATTTTGGGTTTTGAGTCTGCATCCTTTTTTAAGGGGATGTTTCTACATTCTATTGCCACCAAATTCTACATTTCAATTACTTAATAATATTCATTGCAAATTATTAAATGCTTCTATCATTTGCTTATATTCATCAATAGCATAACATTGTGTTTTTTTTTTGTTTTGATGGATGGTTACAAATCCAAGCCATCATCAACATCGATCGAAGATAAGGAGAGCCTGAATGGAAGAGGTTGAAGAATGAAGGAACAAAGGAAGTTGGTTGGTCAGAAACGAAGGAGAGAGAATGAAAAAAGAAAAAAATTTATACGGGAGGTGCACCATATCACTATAGGATTGAGATGAATCTTGTGGTATATAATAATTGTGCATGGTGGACCGCTTGTAATAGTGATCCACCTAGACATCGTCCTTGAAAATATATTAAATTAGTCTTTTCCATGATAGATCATTTAGCCCATAAATCTATTGGGTTGTTTACCTATTTAAAGTCTTAATATGAAATAAATACTTAAACAAATTAAAAGTCAAGACAACCTTATATATAAAAGTTAATTGTTAATTAGGCTAAACCTAATTACAATGCTTATATAATTCATGGCTATTTTTGTATCTACTCTTCTTTTTTGTTAAGTACACTCTTTTTCTCTTTATAAAAAAAAATTAATTTAGTTAAATTACCTTTTCTTTTCAAACCTTCTTCTCTTCCTCGCACACTCCCTTTTTGATAGCAACAACATATTCCTCCTCTTCATCACTCTGTTTAGCCCCAGTAACAAAGAGGTACATACAAAAGACTTTTGATATAAGGGAATTTCATGTCTAGATACACAGCTAATTTCATGATGCTCATCTAATTTTGTCACCCAGTTGAACCATCAACTCTAAATTTAATTGTTGGTAAATTATAGGAGTTTTACACACTAGGGAGATAATCCTGAATAGGTCACAAGCAAATCAAGTAAATGAACTTGACATCACACTTATCCCAAAACCTTAATATTAATCGTTGATAAATCAAAGGACGAAGTTTAAAAATCGGAGATATCTTCACCAATAAATCATGAAAAAAGTATATAAATAAACTTGACACCACACTTGACTTAAAACCTTCAAACAACATTATATTTGTGTATTTTTTCACCTATAGCTAAGGATCTAGCGTGATGTCTACATAAGGCTTGATGGTGGTTACGTATTTTGTTTTGTGGATGTTGGAGACTAACTCTTGGCAGTGTGGGACACTTGGTGAATAGAGGGCTAGAAACATTAAGGATCATGCCATACTAGTCTAAATAATATAGTGGATATATAAGTAAAATAGACATATTTTTTTATATTTTTTTTATTTGACCGCTAAAAGTAGAGTAGTAAAGGGTGAGAGGATAATGAGTTTACAGGTTTCATTTTGTAGTGCTTGGATATTTGATGTAAGGGTTGGGAAACCCCTTGTACCCAGTGTTAAAAATTATATACGGATAAATTGGAATAATAATTTCTCTTTCATTCATTTATTCACTCCATTCTCTTTTATATATTTTCCCTCAACGTGAGGTTCTTATATATAAGAAGCAGTTCAACAACATGCTAATAATGCGAAATAATAACAAACTGATCTAATCTTAATTCTTATTTAAATATAATAATAACAAACTGTAACAGTCTAATAAATCCTAGCAATAATTTGAAATTTAAATTACACAATTCAACACTCCCCCTCAAGCTGGTGCATGAATATCCGTCATGCCCAACTTGCCAATTGCTTCTTCAAACACTCTTCTAGAAACGGTTTTGATCAGCAATAGGTTCAAGAGGTGCTTCAGGATAGTCCACAGTAAGTGTTTTGATTATGTGAGGTAGAAAGAGAATTGAGGTACGAGAAGGGATTCAGAACAATAACATGTTCATGTCAATAGGCTTCAGGGATGGTTTGTGAAGGATTCAGAATAATGCAACAAGCTTCACATCAATGACCTTCAAATGGAATACGTGCATGGAGAATTGAGATACGAGAAGGGATTCAAAACAATCACATGTTCATGTCAATAGACTTCAGGGTTGGTCTGTGAAGGATTCAGAACAATGCAACGAGTTTCACATCAATGACCTTCAAATAGAATATGTGCATGGAGGCTTCAATACTGAGGTATGAGAAGGATTCAAAACGGATTTATATTATGTCGTTTGTGTTGTTTTTGGGAAGAAGATTAAGATACGAGTAAGGATTCAAGCCAGGACCAAAGATGAGAAGGTTATGTGAGGTAAAGATGAAGTTCATGGTAATAATAATCTTAATTTGTAGAAGAACCAAAGATGGTGAAGGTTAAGGAGGAGAAATAAAAGTGAAATATAGGTATTGATATGAGAATAAAAAACGAGATGAAAGTTTGAGAATATGAAGAAGAAAAACTCTTATGGCAACGGAAGATAATTTTTTCATGGAGGGAACCATGACTCTCCTTCATGGAGGGAACCTTGGCTCTGATATTATGTTAAAAATCATATACGGATAAATTGGAATAATAATTCCTCTTTCATTCATTCATTCACTCCATTCTCTTTTATATATTTTCTCTCAACGTGAGGTTCTTATATATAAGATAGCAGTTCAACAACATGCTAATAATATGAAATAATAATAAACTAATCTAATCTTAATTCCTATTTAAATATAATAATAACAAATTGTAATAGTCTAATAAATTCTAACAATAATTTAAAATTTAAATTACACAATTCAATAACCTAGTAGCCTCTTGTGTAATGAAATTATCTTTCTGTTGATAAAATATTGTAGTGTACACTAGGGTGTACTTAGTTGGTATGCTTTGGTAGACATGTCAACAGAAGTGCTGTGAAAAGTATAAGTTCATTTATTTTCACGAGTGAATTTACAGTTTCCATTATCCACATAAACCTTATTAAGGAAAATTTTGGACGTACCACTGTAATATATATTAGTGGCTAATTAATTTATAAAATAAATAATTTATTGAAATCAGTGTTAGACAGCCATAACTCCACAACATATAAAAACATCTTGCCATCTTTTTTATTTTAACCTTCTCATCACGTATGCGCGCAACTTCTCATTCTTTGAAAAATACTCTCCATTTTCTTCTTTACATCTACCAAACCCTATCCTTTCCAACCAACACTTTTCTTTTTTTTCTCACTTCAGCTTTAATTTGATTCCATCCTCCGTGCATTCTTCATTTCTACCTTGACAACCTCATATCGACTCTCTCTCAACCCCCCTCAAGGCTTGAAAAAGAAAATGTCCAATGGTACCTCTACCACGCTCTATATGTTTCTGATAAAGTCGTGTTGTTTCTACGTCTCAAGGCTACATCCATTATTGCTCTCACAAATTCATGGGGAATTGGAAGGAACCAATGTGCAAAAGTGCCTGAATTGGTAATTCACGGTTTGCTAGGGTGGGGAGCAAACCAGGTGACTATGGGTATGTGGTTATTTCAGAATAATCACCAAGCCATTTATTTAGTTTAATCGATCGGTTCATCTAGTTTTTATAACAATGGAGAAAAGAGCAAAAGTAAAGAAACAAATTATAATTGCGATAAATTATACATATAAAGAGAGAAAAATATGTGTTGACATTTAATAAACTAGATAGCACAGAGAAAGGTAGAGCGAAAAAAATGTATTTGTGTAGGTAGGTATTAATGAGGTGGTTTGGTTGGTGTATTAATGAGATAGATGGGTAAGTATGAATTTGTTTATGAAATGGATTGGCATGCTATATATATATATATATCTAGCTTTTATTTTGATTTTTCATATATATTGGCAATCCATTTCATTATCAAATTCATACTTATCCATCTACTTCACTAATACACCTACTCAACCGCATCATTAATAGGTGGGTGGAGGGTAAACGATTACAAGGGAGTATTTTTTTTAAAAAAAATTTATTAAATGAGACTAAAATTTAAATTTATACTTAGAAAGGAGTAAGTAGTAGATAACTTATATCTTCTGAATTAAAAGTTGTAAATTATTTTATGATTTCATTTTTGTGTTTTTTCATTGTGTTCTTAAAAATTTTTACAACTTTAGTTATTTATTTTTTTAAAATACAGCTTTAAAGTTGTAAGATTTTTTTTTTCACACGACTTCAAAGTCATAATGGTACTTTTTAAAATTTTTTTTCCATTGAAGCCTTAAATTATTTTATGACTTCAAATTTTTTTTGCACATAAGGTAGTTTTTTTTTAAAATCATAAATAGTTTTTTGTTTGAATTATTTAATGAATTAATGTGTGTTTTCTTTTTTTTTAGTTTTATTTTATATTTTTTTTATATTATTTTATTTAATATTTTTTATATTTTGTATATTGTTTTATTGAATATATTTTCTATATTTTTTAACTAATGTTAATGATTGTTAATTTGATTCAAATATCATATATTCATAAAGGTCATTGGAGTCATTTGTACTACGACTCCTTCTATTTTAAAAATTTTAAATTTTTACTTAATATTTTTTAAAATTTAATTTTTGTATTGTTTTTTTAATTTAAAAACAAATTATAATCCTTAACATTAAAAAAATATTAAATAAAACATACATTAATTCATTAAATAATTAAAATAAAAAATTATTTATGATTTATAAACAATACCTTAGGTGAGAAAAATTGAAGTCATAAAATAATTTATGACTTCAATGAAGAAAAAAAAAAGAAATTAATTATAACTTTAAAGTCATATGAAAAAAAAAATATTTATGACTTTAAAATTGTGTTTAAAAAATTGGATTCATAAATTTTTTTTCGATTTAAATGGAAAAATTTAAAAAGAAAGTCATGAAATATATGACTTTCCATTCATAAGCTTTTTGGATATTAATTTAAATTTTACCCCCATTTAGTAAATATGAAAAAAAAGTACCCTTTTAGTTGTTTGCCCGATTGACATACGTGTGTTCACCATTTAAAGGCAGGCCAGAAACGCAATATAGATATATAGTATGAAGCGCAAAACCCAATGTGATTTAGTGATATATATTATGACTAAATGATGAATATAGTTATTGAATTTGTGTTTTGTGTCATTTTAGTTCTTGAAACTAAGGAAAAATTAAATAAGTTCTTAAAAGTTTTTAAGGGTTTTCATTTTAATCTCTTGTAATGCAGAGACTTAATTGATAATAATAACATAAGTTTTGAGATCAAAATTATTTAAAAAAGGGTTAATTAATTCTACGAACTTAAATGAAACACTACAAAAATTCAAAGGCTTATTTGATTTTTCCTTAGTTTAAGAAGTAAAATGAAAATGAAAGTGAGATAAAAGTTCAAGGAGTAAATTGATTATTTAGTCATATATTTATTGTTTTTATTTTCAATAATCATTAAGAGTTTTTACTTGATTTATGTATGTGTATCTAGTAAATATTCTTTTATAGTTGTGAGAAATGATTAAAAAAATTATAAATCGTGATCATATATACTCATTGATGAATGATTAAAATTAAAAACAAATTACTGAAAAATAAAAATTAATTGTAAAAAAATAATTTAATATTTTATTTCTTATGATAATTAGAGTTTTCACTTATACACACCTTAAATGTAGGGGATGTATCAAGTAATAGTTTTTTTTATTATTGTGAAAAATGAGAACTGTAAATTTAGGTCTTGCAATTATCTGTAAATTGTATAACTATATATCTATATAAATTTTTTCTGGACAAAAAAAATAATAATAAATGAGAAAAATTAAAAGAAAAGTAAAAAACATTTAAAAAACTATTTTTTATTTTTAATCCAATTAATTTAGAAGCCAATTTCAAATTTACATTAATTTCTTTTAGTTTAAAGTTATGATTTAATTTAAAAATGTTGATTTAAATAATTGCAAATTAATTATATTATTATGAGATTCTTTTAATCATTATCAAAGATAAAAGGGACACCTGCACAAATATTTACATGCAACACTCTCGCCCCGCCACCACAATTTCCTCTAACTCAGAGCTGCACTCACTTTTGAGGAGGAAAAAAAAAGATCTATCACAACACGTACGCACGAACTTTTCGGTCATGCATAAGCAGCTCAATACCTAATTCACATACGGAAACAAACAGCTTTAAAAAAAAACCGATTCACCTCTTATTATCGGTATCAACCATACTATTTTGTACGAATGCGATAAATGCACATAAAATAATCAATCCGCCTCATATTCTTCCAATGTAAATGCAATAACACGTCAGATTCATTAACTTTAATTTCTTTGAGTTACATTTTTTTTACCATATATCATCATTCTCCTCTCCTATTCATTCACATACGTAACCAATGAGATCTAGTTAGTTCACTTGATTAAACAATATTTCAATTATTATAAACTTTTGAATATTAAATTTAATTTTTACTGATAAAAAAATCACAAATTTTCACACTAACATCAAACTATACTGATAAAACTAGCTTGAGACTATCACTTTCTTCCATTTTCCACTATATATATGACAAACACATTTCACACACAGACTTCACATATTCTTTCATTCAGATCTTGATATATTGGACACTCTCACACACACAAGCCCGAAATAATTCACTCTCTTCTCTCTAGATTTTTATGCCGTTAAAAACCTAACTTCAAAATATCCCAATCCTCATTCACATGTTCACCACATGCATGGATACAACAACCCTGTCGGCAGATTTTGATCCTATATTTAGTTTTTAGCAAAACTGAATGAAACTTGTACATTCATTTTATTTTATTATATAATAAATTAGTGTTAAATCAAAGTTTAATAACTTTGATGGTTTTTTAAAATTGAAGAGGATTGGTATATATATATATATATATATATATATATATATATATATATATATATATATATATATATATATATGACTATTTTAATTTATCTTCTATTTTTTTCTAATTTTTTTATCTTTCTTCTATCCACCTCATCAGTACACATAGATGCATGCACACACATACCCGGTAATGGATTCATAATTTTCTTTTTAGTTGAGAGAAAAAATAATTTACAATGTTTTCATAAAAAAAACATTACAATCTTTTTATAAAAATATATAATCTCATCGGAAAAAAATCTAAAATACTTATGTTTATATAAATTAAATTTCATCCTACATATTTTCAAAATTAAAAATATAAGATGTTTTTTTATTATCAATATTATAAAAATTTAAAAAGATAAAATGGTAAAATTAACATAATTTCAAATTAATATCAATTTATAACTTTTAAAATAATTATTTTAAATTAATAACATTACAAGAGATTAAATTGAAAACCCTAAAAAACTTTAAGGACTTATTTAAATTTTCCTTAGTTTCAAGAACTAAAATGACACAAAACACAAATTCAAAAACTAAATTCATCATTTAGTCATAATATATATCACTAAAATCACATTGGGTTTTGCACTTCTTACTATATATCTATATTGCGCTTCTGGCCTGCCTTTAAATGTGAACACACGTTTGTCAATGAGGCCCATGGTGCCTCGATCAATAATTGTGTGACGCCAAAACTTACAATTATTGATTAGGATGTCGCACTCATGTATTATCATTTTGGGTGGGAGCAGTCTGGGCTGTGTAGTTGGATCATTATTATTTGATTAATGATGATCGTACATTTGAAAATGATTACTGTATATTTGGAAAATTGTTCATTTAGTATCCACTCGAATAAATAGTTAATTACATATATATATATATATATATATATATATATATAATTGTTTGTCAAAAAATCTAAATATAACTAATTATATATAGTTCATAGTTAGGAGTGTTTTTTACATCCAAAGTGGTTAAGAGTTAACGGATGTATATAACTATAATGTGATTAATATTAATAATTTTTATGACACAAATTAATTACAATTAAATATTTCAATAACCTTATAACATTATTAACCACTACTTGTGAAGCAAAATTAATCAATATTATAAGTACATTTTAATAACCTCATAGTATTATTAATTATGTACGAAATAATTATATACAGTTATGTTCATATGTTATTGAACACTGAGATAAAGTTAAACACACATGGTTAACCACTTTTGCAATAAATATAACCTTATAATACTATTAATCAGTTGTAACATAAAGTTGACTGCCATTAAGTATTTCAATAACGTCATTACACTATTAATCACTTAGTGATTATTTACAATGAAGTTCATTCACTCTTAATCACTCATAAAGGAAAAAAATTATATTTTAATGTATAATTAATCACATGTTCGACTGGATGCCAAGTGCACAAATACTTGGTGTAGTGTAT
>QARZ01000292.1:0-23321 GCA_013407115.1 Glycine latifolia | reverse complement strand
TATATATATATATATATATATATATATATATATATATATATATATATATAATGGTATTTCATTAACTAATTTCTCCAAAAGCAGCATATGTATGTAGAGGAAATGAATAACCTTCTGAATGCTTCATGCATGGGAGTCTTCCCCATGGTGTCTACATTGATAAAATCATTTTAAGTGAAAAATATCTTTATACCAAAAGTTTTATATAATTTACAGAGAAAATGGGAGAAGAAATATATGGTATTAATTTAGTAACTCATGTATAATTTGAATGTACTGATCATTTCTTTTTGGTGACTTGTACCCTAGTGATTTACTTTCTATGATCAATATGTCAAGAATAAGTTAGAAACAGTGCCTCAATATATTCTAAAACTTTTAGTTTGATTGAATTGTGCAGGCTAAGGATCCAACAACATCTTTAGCACATTATTTTGATGTGATATCAGGAACAAGTACTGGTGGCCTCATGACTGCTATGTTAGCAACCCCAAACTCATCTGATGCCAATAGTCCTCTGTTTACTCCCTCGGAAGTCGTGCAATTCTACAAGAAATATGGCCCTGAAATATTTAAACCTAGGTATAATAAGTATCAACCTTGAACAATAGAACACTTGCAACTTTGTTAAAGAGTTAACCTTCGCTTAAAAATTATTTGAAACATGTTAGATGATCATAATTAAATTCTAAATTGAAGTGAAGAATATTTAACTCAATGGGTTAAGTAAGGGTGTACAAATTGTAATAAACTCATTGACATTATCTTCGATTTTTAAGGATAAAAAAATCTAAATTTAACAATATAGTTGGGAAATATTTAATTGAAACGGTTGAATTACTTTTACCTTTAATTTTTTAAACATTTTGATTGATCTTGTGTTGCACAACATGCAGAGCTTGGTATGATCTTGACAAATGTCCCAAATTTGATGGAAAGTTCTTACATGATATAATTCGTAAGATATTGAAAGAAACACGACTGGATAAAACATTGACGAACGTGGTAATACCAACTTTCGACGAGAGGAAAACCAAACCAGTAATATTCTCAAACTATAAGGTTAGCACGGTTGAAATTGTTTGTATAGAACCCTAATTTGAGTATCATTATTATTAGTCGAGAAATTCTATTCATACAATTTCCTTATATAATTTTTTCTAATGAAAAGAGAGATAGGGGAAGAAGAGAGAAAATATAGTATAAATATGATTAATAGAAAATAATTAATGTTATAAGAAGATAGAGAGAGAGAAATATTTTGTAGTGAATCCATGTATAATATTGTTATATGAATATCCTTTTTTCTCAAGCCTAACCAACTGCTTGTGCTAATTTGATCATGCAGCTCAAGACAGAAACTTACTTAAATGCCAAACTCTCAGATATATGCATCGGGACTTCGGCTGCACCAACTTATCTACCGCCGTACCAATTTCAGAATGACGGCGTTCAATTTGATTTGGTTGATGGTGCTATGTCTGCTAATAATCCAGTAAATATCAATGACTTAAAATGTTAAAATAAAATAAAATAAACAATGATGTTACTTCTTCCTATCTTTTTTATAAGATCTAATTAACTAATTTACTGGAATTAAAGATTTTTTATAGATTAGTTACTATAATTAAATTTATCCTACATTATATGATTTTTCCAAATTATCCCTAATATTAAAAAGACATACTTTTATTCTTTTTTAAAATATTATTAATTTTATTTCCTATACTATCGCTCATGAATAATATATTTATTATTTTAATTTTTATTGAGTATGCATGTGAATAATCAAAGTAGGATTTCTAAAATACTCTTTATACGAGACAAAGTTAATCTATCTAAGAACATAAGACATTAATTAATGTATTCCGTTTATTATTTATTAACCTAAAAAAACTCATTTAAGAATATCTTTTGAAAAATAATTAATATATAGAACATTATGGATTTGTTCTTATAAAAAAAAACTCAAACATTACTTTTAATTTTGTTCTTTGTTGAATAAAAATTAAGTTAAATCTAAACATGCATTTAGAGGATTACAAATATAATTAATGAAGTTAAATCACAAGTATTCAACAATATTATAAAATTACTTAATTATTCGCACGCAGAATTTAATATTAAATTGACTGTCAACATGTGCTTCCACTGAAGTAGTATTTCCTTTTATTATGTAAATTTTTAACTTCTACAATATATCAAGCTATTCCAAGAAAGTAACTTGTTCCTCTCAATTTTCACTGTTTATTTTCTTGAAACATATAAGGTTAAGATTAGTTGTTCTAATGAGTAACTAATTATAATTATTCAATTATAAGAAAATGAATGAAAATTAACTTTCAAGCTACATGTTTTAATGAAATTAATAATACGTAAGAATGCATTCAGTATTAATTTCCTTGAATATGGACATATGGTCTATCAAAAGTTTCACGAGATGAAATTAAATTTCGTTTTAGGCGCTGGCTGCTGTGAGTGAAGTGATACAACACAATAAGCATAAAGAAATACTGTTGCTGTCATTAGGAACAGGAACAATAAAAGCTGAGGAGAAGTTATCTGGCATCTTTAATAGCTTGTGTCAACTGGAGTGGCTAGTTAGCAGCACTAACGTTTTTAGTGAGGCTCTATATAGTACAAACATGATCCATTACTATCTTGCCACAGTGTTTCCAGGTGTTATGCCTGCCGATAACTATCTTCGAATTGAGGTATATATATGTTTTCTTTGAATAAATTTTTTAATAAGCACTTATAAACTTCTCCCATAATTAAGATAAAATCATCTCATTCATATATAAGTTAAAATCAACTTTTGGAAATCCTAAATGAAAGAAATATTACAAATTGGGTTATGCATACGAATATTTAATATTAAAAGAGAAGGTTAGTTACTTTTTGTTCTTATTTTCTTATACTATAAGTTCTTGTATATTAAGAAAAATTATCCAAATAAGACCATAATGACTGTGGTTTGACACTAATTCCAAAATTTAAAGGATTTTCTTGATTATAGGAGGAAATTGAATTGATCTTGATGCTACATATGTAATGACAGGAGTATAACCTGGATCCATCCATGGAAGAAATGGATAATGCTGACAAGAAAAACATGGATAATCTTGAAAAGGTAGGAAAAAACCTTTTGCTCCAAAAAGCTTTGAGGATGAATGTGAATACTTTTGTCCCAGTTGAACTAGACCAAACAAATGCTGAAGCTCTTGACAGGTGCGTAGACTCTCGTTCTTAGGAAAGTACACACACATATCCAAAATTAGTAGCAGGAAATTTTCAGGGAGAATTTTTAATACTAAATTCATTAATTTTTATAATAAAATCATTAATTTTTCGTGTATAGCAAATTCAGGAAAGTACACATACACACATGCCCCAAATTCTTATAATGTCATTCAATCAAACTTTTTTCGTGTATAGTAAATTCATTAATTTTTATAATAATTATTTTGAAATTCATATTTAGAATGATTTCTCATGAGAAATAAAAATTAAAGTCAGTTTTCTTTCCATAAGAGGATGTAATGATTTCAATTTCTAGATGAACTTATAGTGTTTAGGTTAAAATATAATAAAGTAAATTATAAGAGAAAATACTGGTGTTTAATACTCAAAGTACACCGATATTTTGAAATTAACCTCTTTTTTTTTTTCAAAATTGTTAGACATCATTAAAAGTCGGGTTGGAAAAAGAAATTATTCAAGGTTACACGTATATATATGTGTATATTTTTTTAGTTGAATTGTATACGGAATGCTAATTGTGACAATAATAATTTTCTTTCTTACTTTTATGAAAGGTTGTCTGAGAAATTATATGCAGAGAGGCAGTTGCGTTTGAAAAGGAAATCTATGGAAAAAGGAGGAAGCCCAATTATTGAATCTGTCAAAGTCCCTTCTGGCCGAATGCATGCAACTTAAGCAATATTGTTATTAGACGTATTTGAATAAATGTCATGTATATGACCTTATATTATCATGTGTGCTTTATCCATGTTTGATGTAATATAATATGTGTGTTGTAATAAGGTTCAATGCATTTCGGGTTCTAAGTAACTCCTAATTGGGTGGACCATGGATCATGTTCTAAGGTTCAATGCTTTTGAGTTCTATGTAACTCCTAATTCCAAGCTCTATTGGAATTAAATATCAATGTATCCTTGTTTGTTGCTTTTCTCTTGTGTTTTAAGATCTCTCTCCTCCAATAAGTTTTCCAATGTTTACATTATTACCTACTCACGAATTCAGAAATAAAATTAGCCTAGAATATGTTTTCGATTCCTAATAAATATTTGAATTTTATATTTATTTTTTGATAAAAAAAAATCTTTACATTGAGTCCCCATTAAAATAATAATTTTATTTTTGTTCTTGACACTTTTTTTTAGTCCATGGTAAATTAGTAAATTTTATATTTGTTTCGTAATAAAAAAATTCATTCATTATTAGTCTTTTTCACAGCAAAAAATTAAATTTATTAATTTATCATGGACTAGAAAAGTATCAAGGAGAAAAAACAAATTTTTTTGTTTTATCAGGAAGAAAAATAAATAAATTTGTTATTAAAGAGCAAATACAAAATTCAGGTATTTATGAGGAATTACAAAAATATTTTAGTTATAAAATTATATCAATAAAACAAAGCAACTATGACGAAGATCTAGAACAAAAAAATTGAGAGATGCAAGAATGGATTATTAAAAATGAAAGAAGAAAGTAGTTTAAATGAAATAAAAAGGGTCAAGAAAGTAGCTTAATTGAAAGGAGATTTTGGAGATCTACAACAAAAGAAGAAAGAGTTTATTACAATGATTAATGATATTGGTATTCAAGACGAGGAGGATGATAGTGAGGAAGTGCTATTGAATAAAAAGGAGTTGTTAAATGAATTTTGGAATTTGGCTACCAAGCTTGAGTCTTGGATGCACCAAAAAGCAAGGTCCATATGGATAAGAGAAGGGAATGGAAACTCTTGGTTCTTTCATGCAACGGTAAATGGTAGGAGGAGAAAAAAAAATCACTAAGAGGATTGTATGTGGGAGATGTTTGGGAAGATCATACGGAAAAGGTGAATTAAGAGGTAAAGAATTTTTTTCAAGAAAGGTTCAAAGAGGGGGAAGAGGTGTAGGCCAAAGCTCGATGGGGTTCACTTCAACAAAATTAGTGTCAACAATAATGCTACCCTTATTGCCCCTTTTGAGATTGAAGAGATTAAGTGGTGTGGGATTGTGATAGAGAAAAATGTCTACGACCAGATGGATACAATTTCACTTTTATTAAAAGATTTTAGAACTTACTTCACGAAGACTTCTCAAAGGTACTCCAAGAGTTCCATTCCCATAGAGTGCTTCCTAAAGGGGAAGGTTGTCATTTATCTCCCTAATTCCAAAGAGAAATAACCATATCAATTTAGGGGAGTAAAGATCTATGTTCCTTGTGGGGTGCATCTACAAGGTGGTGGCAAAATTTTGTCAACTAGGATGACAAGAGTCATGGGAGAGGTAATTGATGAGAGGAAAAATAGCCTTCATTGGAGAAAGATTTATGCTTGATGGAGTCATGGTGGGAAATGAAGTGGTTGATGAGTTGAGGAAAGATAATAACAAGAAGTGCCTAGTCTTTAAAGTTGATCAACTTTTAGGAAGCATATGACTCGATGTCTTGGGAGTTTTTAAATTATATGATTAGCAAGTTGGGATTTTGTGAGGTGTGGATAAAGTGGATCAACGATTATGTGGAACTGGCATCAGTCTCGGTACTTGTGAATGGGAGTCCTATGGATGAGTTTGGCATGCAAAGAGGGTTGAGACAAGGTGATCCTCTAGCACCATTTCTCTTTCTTTGTGAGGTAGAGGGATTAGCGGGACTAACGTGAGAAGCGGAGGCAAAGGATTTGTTTGAAGAAGTAAAAGTGGCAGGTCATCAAGTGGAGGTAAACTTGTTACAATTTGTAGATGATACTCTATTTTTTCTTAACCTTCCTTGAAAAATGTGATCACTATGAAATGCATTCTTAGATTTTTGAATTTGCTTTGGGGTTGAAAATAAAATTTTTTAAAAGCTAGTCGACAGGGATAGGGTGTCTAATGAAAGGGTGTATTTTTTTGCTTCTATGTTGAATTGTAGAGTTATGAGCACTCCTTTTGTGTATTTGGGAATGCCTATCGGGGCTAATCCCTTAAAACAAGCCACATGGGAGCCCATTATTCAAAAACTCACCAAGAAATTTAGTCATTGGAAGCATAGGCATTTGTCTTTTAGAGGGAGAATTTGTTTTCTAAAATTCGTGCTTTTGGCCTTACCCAAGAAAGGTTTCAAATTTGGTTTGTTACTTATGAGGGTATCCAAAATTATCTGAATTTGGTGAAGAGACTTGACCAGATCCATATACAGGACAAAAAACTACATGCCAATATTCCAAGGTTCAAAATGAGATGAGTAAACATACCTGGGAGATAGGCAGAGAGGAAATAACAGTACAAAGAAGAATAAGAAAGCATACACCACAAATAAAAATGTAGATCAAAAGACTACAAAAAAATATGGTTTAACGACCAACGAATTTGATCATTAAATCCTTAAATTTGGTTGCTACTGTTAGCAACTAAATTAGGTGCGTCACAAAAATCCTAGTAGCTAAGCCTCCAGTGACCGAATTCCAATTTAGTGTCTTTTTTGCTATTTTTTCCAGTATTATTGGTGATTTTCTTGAATATTAATCCTTATATGTCTATACATTTAATAATTTATCTTTATATCTCACTTTATATTGTAGGAGAAATATCAACATTGTCGAGATGAAATCTTACAACATTCAACAGAGGAAGACACATCTACACAGGATTCCCCTAAAATTGTTACTTTTGTTAATGATAATGAAATATATTTGAATGTTGTTGGAGGTTCAAATTACAAAGGGAACGTGTATAGGCTAGGTACTTTGAGCAAAAGGTTTAGTTGCTCAATATCAGTTCCATTTACTTCTATTGCTCCTGTGAAAGACCAAATAGAGGAAATGCGTGAGACAATTACTAAATTGAATGATGAGCTTTTGGCAAAGGCAAATAAGGATAGGACGCTTGAGGAAAAGATGTTGCAGCTGATGGAGAATCATGACCACCAAAGTCAGGAAATGCGACAAAAGATGCAAGAGCAAAATGAGAAAATTCTTCAACAAAATGAGCAAATGCAATATATATTACAACACTTGCATATTCAGTCTATCATGCCAACTCCTAATCCATCAACTACCACAACGGATGGAACTGAGCACCATATTGACAATGCTTAGGTTGATCATCCTCATGATGTCAAAGGACCATTGACTCCTAGTTATTGTTTATTTTAGTTTGATTATGCCACGTTAGTTATGAATTTGAACTTTATTAAACTTTGATATCGCATTTTATTAAATTTTGAAAACTTTGAATTTGCACTTTATCAATCTTTAAATTAGAACTTTGTTATTAGATATATTTACACATTATGAATGTCCACTTTTATTTATAAATTTGATTATACAATTTAATTAAAATTATATTTACAATCGATAATTATTAAGCAAGTCAAAATGTAACATATGAAAAATGAAAAAAATAAAGCATATTTTCCTTTCGCAATCGAATCTGCGATCGAATTGTGTTTTTAATTAATTTTATATTTAAAATTTAAAATTAGATAGCGACAAAACTGCATTTTATATCTAAAACTAATTATTAGGTAGTGACTGAATTAGCTACCAAATTATATCAATACGTTTTATTATAACTTAGTCACCGAATTAGCAACCAGATGAACTTTTTAAAATTAATTATTCAATAGTGAATGAAATAACAACCAAATATTATATTAATTTACTTTATGTTTAAAACTTTATTAATTATTAGCGACCGAATTTGTGACCGCCTATTTCAATTGCATAATTGGTCCCAGGCAAAATAGCAACCAAATATGATGCGACCAAATTTTATTTTATTGCCACCGAGTAATTCGGTCGCTACATAGTGATGGAATATGAATTCAGTGACTAATGACTTAGCACTCTGGTTTTTACGACGCAGTGAATTCGTTCGCCATTTTGGTTGCTAACAATTTTAGCGATTGAATTTAATGATGCAGTGATCGTATTCTTTGATCACTAAATCATGTGTTTTTGTAGTGTCATAAATTATTGAATAAGGGAACCTCCAGACTTCCTCAATGGGTTGCACACAACATCAATCAATGGATGTCTTCCTTTTAACCTGCAACAACAAATACACAAAGCAAATTCAATAAAATTATATATACCAACAAGAATTGTAATAACATTTATAAAGAGCTTACAGTTTCAGGTCTATAAAAGTTTTATATAGTTGCAATTAAAATTGAAAACTTTAAGTCAATTCAGTTTCAAATAGATAATCAGATAACAATGCAAACAGAATTAAAAGTTTTTAGGTTTTAGCATCCTTATTATTGAACTAATTCTTTATTAGAACTAGAACATTTTAATAAAATAAGAATTACACACACAATATAAAGATCATAAACCCTAAAATCACCACCAAATCTCGACACTCACCTGTTTTGAATCCATGTGTTTTTTTTTTCCTTTTGGGTTTGGTTTCAATTGGGGTTATTAGTGGTTTGATTTGGTTAAAGGAATTGGTTTTTAATCCTTTCACTTTAGTTTATTGTCAAATCTGAATCAAGTCTATAAATTTGGTTTTGTTTCTTTGATTGATAAATGTGGGGGAGATCCAATGCTTCCTGTTTCCTTTATTTTACTTATTTATTTTCATTATATTGTTTTAGAATTCAGTTTTTAGTTGATAGTGAAAAATAGCGTAATGTATATTTGTTTAGTTAGTGTAATTGATTGTGAAATTGATTGTGTGAAAGCTATCGAAACTTTTCTTCTAGATCTTTTATTGCAAAATTGAAAGAAAAAAAAGAGTGAAAAAAGAAAGAATGTGAAGAACATTGAACTGAATGGCTCTAAATTTATGTTTCTTGATTGATGTGTGACAATTAAGAATAAATTTATGTGAATAATTCTATGAGGAGTTGGCTTTTTCGAGAGGCACATCTACAAGAGTAGAATTGCTAGATAGGCAATTGAAAGAAGCTAATCTATGATTGCAGAAAATGGTAGCATCTGCTAAAGCTAGTAAGGAGAAACAAAGTAAGCTATATTCCACAATTAGAGATATGGAAAATGTGATAAAGTATCTTAAGTCAAAGGTTTCTAAAGTTGAAGGTAGGGTTAACAGTGCAGAGGACAATCGTATCATATTGTCTGAATCTAATGTTGAATTATGCGTATCCTTATTACTTCTATAGTTCGGTGAAGATAGTTTGTCAAGTTTCATTTCTAAAGCCGATGTTGTGGTGTTCCTTAACATCAGTTTCTTAGGAAAATCGATGTTGATGTTCCATCTTTTACATATTTTTACATTTTTATTTATCAGATATCGACATCGGTTATTGCTGAAAAATCAATGTTGTATAATTTAGTTAACATCGGTTTTGAAAACCGATGTTAGCATGCACACTTTCAACGTCGCCTGATTTAACATCGGTTCAAAACCGATGTGGAATGTCAAAAATAACCGATGTGAAAGACACTTTTTCTAGTAGTTTACGTAACTAACTACTTGTAACATAGTATAACAATTAAGATGTTTAGTTAGTATTTTTAGTGTAACTAACTACTTCTAACAGATTATGATAGTAAAGATGTTTAGTTAGTTAGAAAGGTACAAGAAGTCCTATATGTACAGAGGATGTGATATAATATACTTGTTTGGCAGTTGTAATACTCTCATTATTTTATTAGATTCAAATCACATGATTGTGTGAACTTCTTTATAATAAAAAAATGTAATACTTGTTCCCAGGTAATTAAGAAAGATCATTTAAGAGGAAAGGATGCGTTATGACTTTCTACAAACCAAAAGTACTTTGACTTTGGAAATGATTTCTACTGCTTTGATAGTTTAAATGCACAAGGGTCCGAGTTTGTGTTCCATTATTTTTCTTTTTAGGTTTGGTGGATGTTATTTGTGAATTTAGTTAAAAATAAGGAAGAAAACTTGCATTTTGAATTGTTATATCAAGATAGTACTAATGTCAGTTTGTAGTTTATGGTTGTGTTCCTTGATGTTTCTATACAAATATGGATGTTTATTTAATGATTTTATTCTCGAGATCTAAGTACCTCTTGAATGCTTTATTTGTCCATCCATTGCAATTGGGCCAGGATTCTTATAATACTTACGAACTGAGAACTTAAAGATGTCAGATGTGTTTGCGAATTGATTATTTACATAAAGTGATGGAACATTTTGTGAATCCAAGTTGGTTTCTTTTCCCATTTTTAAGATGAAAGGGGCTTTTGTGTTATCTTTCTACACATGAAGGTGCAATTTTCTAATTTTAAACCTTGAAAAATATGAATGTAATTTGACCATAAAATTTTTGTTGAACTTGAAAATGTTATTTGTTAATTTGGTTTGCCATTAGTTTTAGTTTTTAGTAATTGAACTTAATTGTGAAGATCGTTAGTATGCTTCAGCAAGTTCACCATTTGCATCATAATATGAATCACAATTAACAAATGACTTTGAATCATGTGATACATACGTGAATTGGTGCAATTCCATAATATTGATACAAACAACAACATTTAGTGGTTTAGTGTTTTTTCTCTTCTTTTTTGCTTTTCTTTTTCCATTTTTTATCAAGAAATTGAAAATATAGATGAACTTAAATTGTAAATTGAAAAGAAACTAAAGAAGTCTCACTAAATGAACCCTATGCATTGTCACTCAGTCTAGACATTGATGTTTCATTGCTTTGTTTTTATTTTTTAGAAACAACGCTTTCAAAGAAAGGTTCTTTAGAAAATCGTCTTAGAAAGTTTACTTTCTAAAACGGTTCTTTAGAAAATCGTATTTGAAAATAGACTTTCGAAGATGGTTTTAAAGAAAACCTTCTTAGAAAATAGACTTTCTAATACGATTTTCTGAAGAACCGTCTTAGAAATGTCAAAATTTTTAATATTTTTTAAACAAAAAACCACATTCTAAAATGGTTTCAAAGGGAACCGACATAGAAATCGAAATTCAAAGACGATTTAAAAATCGTCGTGAAAAGTATTGACTTTTCACGACAGCGGCTTCAAAGACGATTTCTAAACCATCGTGGAATGTGAAAATCAACCAATGTGAAAAATGATTTTTGTAGTAGTGGTAGTTACATTTTTTGCTAGATGTTTTGTGTGGTTATAAGGACTTGAACACGAGTCTCAGTGCTGACTAGAATCCTATCCTAGTAGACCTTATACATCTCAAAAGACGTGCATTATTGTTTGAAAGTTCACAGGGAATTAGAAATAAGTAGCAATGTGATTAACATCCAATTCTAGTGAGAATAGGGTGCCTGAGAGACATGCAAGCAGATGTGAATATGTGGTTGAATGTTGAAATGAAAGTTGAAAAGAGTCATTTTGGGGAGTAATGTTGGATCAGAGATTGCAAAGCAACAATTGATTGGCGGTTTTCGTACTGTGTGGTGTGGGAGAACTATTTCCTCAATTGTTTATTTGACATGTTGTGAAGTCGGGAATTGGTTTCGGGTCCATTTGCCAACTCATCATTGTTTAGTACCATGTACAACGTAACCCCACAATGATCAAGAACATAAAATCCCTATAAAAAATATCTATTGAGATAGTAAAAGAAATGCTTTAGTATATGAGTGAGACACGATAGATAACCACATCGTCACGGTTGTTACTTTGTATGTGTGACTTGTTAAAGTGCTTATGTGTTTGGATGAAAAAGTAGGAAGACTTACCCTTACATTTTGTTCAGGGTTAGATAGCAGGCAAGGAGCTGACACTGCATCTTAAGAATAGGTGTTCTTGGAGGTAGCGGATACCTGACACTGCTAGAGGCATGGATCACTTCCTTGGGTACCTTTGTTATGCACAGACGCCTGCTAACTTATGTTTTTTTTGGTGTAGTAGCCATACCTAGTTGGGAGTTAGAAATGACTGCTCTGAGTCTAATTTATGTATTTTGATATGAGTAAACCTAAGCTTCAAAACTTTTGGCATATGTAAATATAGTAATCTCACTTTATCACAAATTGTATTTCTATTATACTTTGGGTTGTACCTATTACCCTATTCAAAGAAACATATTTGTATGGTATTCTTTACTTCGTGTATATATGTCAGAAAAGTCTCTTTTGGTTCATTTTGTTTGCTCATTAGACAACCCCAAATTTTTCTCTTCAAAAATTTAAATGATAAGTTTTATTTAATATGGAGTGTCAACTTTCAAAGTTAATCAGTACAAAGTTTTAAAAACTTATTTAAAATTTAAATATATGATGTTTTCTTAACTTAAAGTCTTTTACGAAATTAAAAATTAAAGTAACCCATTTATGAAATTATAATAAGTTTAGAATCTTGATTATATGTAAACCCAAAATTAAGGTGTTATACCAACCATCACATCTCTGTTGATGTCGATGCCTTTGCTACAAGCGATCTTAGGAGCAGCCTAAGCAATGGTTCACCCTATTCGCTCGTCATCCCTGTCCTTGACATGTCTTCCGTGGTGTTGATTCTAGCAGTATAGGTCTGGGTTAATGTTGTTGATTTTGAGTTGAACGTAAGTTTTCTATGTATTCAATTTGTCGTGATTTTGCAATATTCATGGTATGCACATGGAAATCTATTTTGTCCATATGTTGTTTTGGGTTTCTTTTTTATTTGTATAATTTTATGAAATTGTGTTACTATAGTTTTAGGGTTTTGGTGCTATATTTGAAATTGACTGCAATTTTGGAAAGAAGGTTTGGATTTTAAGGGTTTCAACAGACGAAGAAAGACGCCGAGGGGCTGGGCGAAGAAAAATGAATGGTTAATGAAGAAAGAGAGAGAGAAAAAAAGATTTAAGGGATGAAGTGTGACAACACCATCAGATACGGTGAATGGGTTTGTCACCAGTGAGAAAGCAAAGGAGAAAAGGGAGGAACATATGAGGGAAAAATGTGTTGGTCCAGATGAACTCAAGAGGGGGATGAATTGAGTTTTATAAAATAATTCACAATTTAAAATCAAACTCAAAGCAATAATATAGAGATAAGAGATAAAGAAGACACAATCAATTTTAACATGGAAAACCCAATTGGGTAAAAAAACCACGACGTCCAAATTGGATAATCAATCAAATGGACAACTCCACTATGATAATTTTGTGTACAAGAGTTCCTAGTATCCTAGTTTCCTAGCCTACCCTTACACAAAATTTATCACAGCTGGTATCCTTGTTTCCTAGCAAAAAGCTCTCGTCTCAATTCACCAAGAATAAAGACAGACTGGTATCCTTGTTTCCCAGCCAGAAGTCTTACGTATCAATTCACCAAGAACAGAGACAGAACTGGTATCCTAGTTTCCCAACTGTGACCTCTTTCAAAGTCAAGAAGAAGAATACAATAAAATGGTTACCTTTACACTTTTATTCCTTAAGCAAATAGGTACCTTTAAATCCTGATAGAGAGTTGAAGAATCACACTTGCCAAACGCTTCTATATGATCTCACAACAATTCTCTCAATGATGCAAACATAAACTTTCTAAAGCTATAATATTATTTGGAATGGAATGTATACTCTAAACACAAAAATATATTTCTATTTATACTAATTTAAGCATATGATTTTAACCAATTTTTTAATGCAATCCTAAAAAATATTTTATCATATTATGCAATGCAATCGTAAAGATATTATATTATATTATATTATATTATATTATATTATGCAATGCAATCTTAAAAATATTCTATCCTATTTTTGAATGCAATCTTAAAAATATTTTATTTTACTATGCGATGCAATCTTAAAGATATTCTATTATATTATGTCATGCAATCTTAAAAAAATATTCTATCCTATTTTTGAATGCAATCTTAAAAAATATTTTATCTTATTATGCAATTCAATCTTAAAAATATTCTATTATATTATGCAATGCAATCTTACAAGTATTCTATCCTATTTTTTAATGCAATATTAAAAATATTCTATCCTAATTTTGAATATAATCTTAAAAAATATTTTATCTTATTATGCAATGCAATCTTAAGGCAAATATCTTGGCGAGATCAATCTTCTAATCTCCTTACATAAAATTTAATAAAAATAAATAGAAACAAATCTTCTTAATTCCATGTCATCTTGAATGATATCAATCTTCAAAATTCTTCAAATAATCTTCTCAATTATGTTGATCTTCATAAATCTAAAATATTAGTAACTTCAAAATATCAAATAATTAAATAATTATCATCAGTGCAATAAATCGAATAATGTGACATTTATTTTTTGTTATTATCAAACTTCATAAATCTTTTTATGCATTAGTGGTCCAACAAATATCAATAATCTCCCCCTTTTTGATGATGACAAATAATTAATGCCATGTACTAATTGAATGACCAGATATACCATGAATGCACTATGATTGAAAGATATTCAACTTTATCTACTAATGATTTTCAACTATTTCCTAGCCTTGATAAGTTATGACTATAATCAATAACTTACAACAATCTACCATAACATGGCATTCAAACCTCTTTCCCCTTTTTGGTCTCATCGAAAAGATTAAAACAAACAATCATGAGAGAGAATGGTTATGAACCTTAGCAAGAATAGGGATACATGGGGAGAACAACATGAATAGAGCTAACAATGAAGAACAAGAAAGTGATAAAGATGAACGGCCACAAAGAAATTAACATTCTAAAGCACATGCCTTAACATTGCAATAAATTGTCTTTTCACTCATATTTAGGATCACTCTATGTTCTTATTCTCCAAGCTTTCCACAGGCTTGTACATCATGATTGCTCTCCACTCTTAGTGTGGAAATATTTCATAAGCCACGAAATCAATAGGTCTTTATAAGCTTGTAACGTACGAGGTGGATAAGAAACAAACAAAGAATAAGGTGAGATAGGAAACAAATAAGTATAGTACTGATATGCATAATTTCCTACTTTCTTCTCCACTTAATACTTTCAACATTTTTTTTTAAATCAAGATGATTGCTTCAACTTTCTTTTTCTTTTCTCCTTTTTTTTTTGAATCAAGATGATTTTTCTTTTCTTTTTCTTTCCATTGTCATTCCCCCTTTTTCTTTTTCTTTTTCTTTTTCAGTCAGACACTTCATGACACTTACTTTAGAAACTATGCATACCCACACCTAAAAGGGATTTTTTAAATCAAAACACAAAGGGTTGCATATTGTAATTTATCAATGAAAGTCAGAGTTAAGGCTCAAATAGGGTGACTAGGGATATAAAATACTGAAAGGGTTAACTTGAAAGGCTCAAATGACCAAAGATGGCGTATATGATTTTCAGTAAACTTATGAAAAATCTCAAACAATGAGCCTTGAGCTTCAATCATACAAGTTCTAGATTGTCTGCCTCATAGAGAAAACACACATACACATTATTCCTCACAACATAGAAAATTTACTACAATATCAAGTCATGCACTTCAGAATTAATAACACAAGAAGGTATATGAAGTGAACGATGTAACTAAGATAAGTGAATATGGAAGTGAGAGAAACAAGATAGTCCAACAAATATCATGAATGTCCATTCTTTTCTAAACTAGTCAATCATTGGGGAAAAGAAATTTGAACATATTAGTTGGGATTTATCAACCCTAGCTCCAATCTTAATTTTTCAAATCTCTCACAGCTTAGGGGTTTAGTGAAAATATCAGCAACCTGATGTTCAATATCATAGAACTTAAGTTCGAATAAACTAGTTTCTGCACAATCTCTAAGAAAATGATGTCTGATATGAATATGCTTGGTCCTAGAATGCAGCACAAGATCTTTTGAAATGCAAATAGCACTAGTATTATCACAGAAAATAGGCATACAACCTATACTAATGCCAAAGTCAGAAAGTTGTTGCTTGACCCACAATAGTTGTGTGCAACACAAAGCTGCTGCTATATACTCTGCTTCAGTTGTGGATAAAGCCACTGAGTTCTGCTTTTTAGATCCCCATGACACTAAACATGAACCTAGAAATTGGGCCATCCCAAAAGTGCTTGTCCTACTAACTAAGTCACCTGCAAAGTTAGCATCACTAAAAGCAAACAAATCAAAGTTAGCTCTTCTAGGATACCATAAGCTCAAATCACTTGTCCCTTTTAAATATCTTACGATCCTTTTTATAGCTTTTAGGTGGGATTCTTTTGGATTACTCTGAAATCTAGCACATAATCCTACACTAAAAAAATATATCAGGCCTACTTGTAGTCAAGTACAGTAAAGAGCCTATCATACCTCTATACATAGTAATATCTACACTCTTTCCATCCTTGTCTTCATGAATTCTGTCACCTGTAGCCATAGGAGTGTAATGTGTCCTTAAAGACTCCAATCCATATTTTTTGAGAAGTTCTCTAAGATACTTCTGCTGATGAATCCAAGTCCCTCCTTCACTTTGAACTATCTACGGTCCTAAGAAAAAATTCAACTCACCTATTAAACTCATCTCAAATTCACTACTCATTAGCCCTGCAAAATCCTCAACCAAATCATTGCTAGAAACACCAAAAATAATATCATTAACATAAACCTGTACAACTAACAAATCACTACCTTTGAATTTCAAAAAAAGAATTTTATCAGTTTTACCTCTCTTGAACCCATTAACTAAGAGGAATTTAGAAAGCCTTTCATACCATGCTCTTGGAGCTTGCTTCAATCCATACAAAGCTTTGTCCAGCTTGTAGACATAATCTCCAATGGTGGGATTGTAAGGTTTTAGGTTCCCACGTGACACTTTTATATTAAAGTATTTTAATTACATGGTAGTTATGGTGATAACAACCCTGCCATAAATCTAGGTTCGCGCTTATTATGGTATGTCAACAAGGAAACCGGGTTACCATGACTGGATTAACCCTTGGAAGGGTGATAACACTTTAGGGTGGATAAGGCCGAACGAGGTCGGGTAATGATGGCCAGGATAGGATCCCGGACAAGGTTGTTTGGGCTACGCATACCAAGTGGGAAAGTCAAATGCACTTGGCTCGCTAACCCGGGTGCCGCCCTTGTTTGTTAATAAATCCACGGGAACCCGGGGCATTGGCTTTCACCAATAGTGGTTACTTAGGATCATATCCCGCGCATAGTCTACATTAATAAACCAACCCGGCAGGCAGACATGAAACGGGTAACATATGTTTCTGACTCGCCAACCCGATAGTTGGTGCTTTCGCAAGCTTACCCTATGCACGTGATCCGTATTGACTATCAGGTCACTTGAGTGACACGTGTTGACTCTAGTGACATATGCGATGTGCGTTAACTCCTAGAGTATATAAGTAACGTGCGTGTGGGTCATTTCTTGCATGACTCATTTCTTCCTTTGTCCCTTCACCAAAAGGTGCCCTTTCTTTCTTCCTTTCTTTGTTTCTGCCATTGACAAACGAGGGAAAGCTTCTGGTTTAGGGAGAGAAGGTGATTTGTGGGGTGTTCGAGCTTGGAGAAGTTATTTTCTAGCCTCGTTAACAATCTTAGAGGTAAGAAACGCCGGTCTAGCCTTAAAAATCTAACTGTTATGGATTTTGGGACTAGGTCGTGATAGACCCTTTTTGGGGGTCTACATGTCGCCTGTGGGTGACTAGTTCTTGTAACCTAAAGATGTATTGAGTTTCTCTACATGCAACGCGTGAAAACCGCTATTGATTACTTGCATGCATGTATGTAGGGCACGACGTTGAGGGTGGTGTTCGGAACCGTGAGGTTGAGCGAACCAGTGAAGAACTTAGAGCAGGTAAGCTCTCTGTTCTTAAGAGTCTTTCTCTGGACCGTGTTCCACCATACTCCAAGGGAGTGATGGTTATTGTATGTCATGATGCATGTATTGAAATTGTGTGTTACTGCTTTCTGATTAAGAATATGTATATGATTGGCACTGTGATGCTTTGTTGTGATGTGTGAGATTCTCTGGCCAGTAGAATGAATAAATATGGACTTCCATTAGAGCCATATATGTCCGCGCAGAACCTGGAGGGAATGTGCCCATTAAGTTGGATGATCTTTCTCAGGCAAGGATATGCAGGGAATGTGCCCATTAAGTTGGATGATCTCTCTTGTCATATCCGTGCGATTATATACATGTGATGTATTTTATGTAAGCCAGGATGGCTAGTTTGTGTAATCCCTATTTTGATGCTATGTATCGTGGAAGTGAACCCAGGAGAGGAGAATCCTCCAAGGACTCAGAGTTTACTGAGATTATTATCTCACCCCGGATGGGGATTATATGTTATTACAGGTGATGGGCATAGAGAGGACGGCGGGTCTTGGGGCAAGGGGCCTCAGTAACGAGGCAGTCTGAGGGATTCCGGACGAGAGGCTGAGCCGGGATGGGTTCTAAGTGAACCTTAGATTATTTTGTAGCATGTTGACTCAGATTTTGGATATGTACTCACGCGTGCTTGTAACCGGGCCCTGAAGGGAAATCGTACCCGGGGTGTTATATGCTTGTAAACTCATGAACAAGTATCATACATAATGTAAAGCTATTTTATTTGTGAACGTATGATGACGTCATTTTATTAGTTGCTTCCTACTTATATTTTGTTAAATTAATCACTGCGCTTAACGACCATAATTATATGTTAACAACTGGATGCATACGAGATGTTATAGGGATCCTCAAATCCAGATGGTTTCTCAACAAATACTTCCTCTTGCAGCAAACTATTCAAAAATGCAGTCTTCACATCCATCTGATATAGCTTGAAGCCCATGTAGGATGCAAAAGCAATGAGAATTTTGATAGCTTCCATCCTTGCCACTAGTCTGAAGGTCTCTCTATAATCAATTTATTTTTGTTGATTATATCATTTAGCCACCAATTTAGCCATGTTTCTTATGATGGAGCCATGCTCATCTAACTTATTCCTGAATACCCATTTCAATCCAATTACAGTTTTATCCTTGGGTTTTGGTTCAAGATGCCAGACTTTATTCCTTTCAAACTGATGAAGCTCATCTTGCATAGCTAACACCTAATCTGAATCACTCAAAGCAGAAATATGATCAGTAGGCTCAGTAAGGGAGATATAAGCGTTAAAAGCACAAAATTTCCTAATTTGAGATCTAGTTTGTACTTCCCTTCTTATATCACTAATAATCATATCTACTGGGTGTGAGCTCTGGTGTTTCCACTTTCTGAATTGAAATTCCTCACTTTGATTCATCACAAGCTCATCAGTTGTTTTTTCATCTACTTCTTCTTGATTAGTAATAAGCTCAAGGGGTTCCTCCTCTCTAGTGTTTGCATATCCTAATCCTTTGTGATCAGTTACTCCAATCCCTGAGTCATATTCCTTATCTTTGTTGTGCTTTAATCTTGTAGGTGATCTTATGAAACCTATATCAAAATCATCAGAATTCTGCACAATTCTATCAAGCACATCAGATTCATCAAATATGACATGAATACTTTCCTCAACACACATAGTTCTTTTATTATATACTCTATAAGCCTTACTCTTTGAGGAGTATCCTAGGAACACACCCTCATCACTACGTGCATCAAATTTAAATAAATTATCCTTACCATTATTATGCACAAAACACTTACAACCAAAGGTTCTCAAGTGCATTAGTGAGGACTTTCTTCCTTTGAGTAGCTCATAAGGTATCCTTTTCAACAAGGGTCTGATCATTGCTCTATTTATGATATAATAGGTAGTGTTGAGAGCTTCAGCCCAGAAATTTCTTGGAAAACCACTTGCAATCAATATGGTTCTTGTCATCTCCTCTAATGTTCTATTTTTCCTTTCTACCACTCCATTATGTTGTGGAGTCCTAGAAGTTGAAAAGCTATGGTTAATACCATGCTTCTTGCAAAAATCCATAAATTTTTGGTTAGCAAATTCTCCTTCATTATCAGACCTGATAGAAGCAAGTTGATGTTCAAATAAATTTTGATTTTTCTTGACAAAAGCTTTAAATTCATCATAAGTCTCATCTTTTGTTGCAAGAAAAATAGCCCATGTAAATCTAGAGAAATCATCAACAATAAAAAAAATATACCTTTTACCAGACCTACTCATGACAGTCATTGGTCCACACAAATCCATATGAATGAGTTCAAAAGGTCTAGTAGTACTTACCATATTCTTGGATTTAAAGGAGGATCTTACCTGCTTACCTCTTGAACATGCATCACATACCTTATCATTTTGAACTTTTATTGATAGAAGACCATCAACCAGTTCATATGAGTTCAGCTTCTTGATGGTATTCAAGCTAGTATGTCCTAACCTCTTATGCCACAACAATGGGTCATTATCTAAAACACTCAAACAAGTGAGAAAAACATTTGGCAAACAATTTAAATCAATCTGATAAGTGTTTCTAATTATTTTACCCTCTAGAATTACCTCATTTGAATCCATTCATGTTACTAAGCATTTATCAAAAGTAAACTCAACTTTGTTACCTTTATCACAAAATTGAGAAATGCTTAATAAATCATGCTTAAGACCCTTAACATAAAACACATTATCTATGGAGTGTGATGGTGACTTACCAACCTTACCTACCTATAATTTTCCCTTTGTTATTGTCACCAAAGGTCATACTTTCTCCTTCAAAAGGTTTGAGTGAGGGAAATTTTGATTTGTCTCCTGTCATGTGCTTGGAACAACCGCTGTCAAAGTACCACGAGTTGTTCCCCCTTACTCTAACCTCAGTGTCTTCCCCTTCTGAGTCAGTTCCAGCCATAAGATAGATGTTGGCCTCAGCTTCACTATTTTCAGAGCCTTCTTCCTCTGAATCAAAATCACTCCAAGCAGCCATCATTGTTTTCTTGAACTCCTTCTTTTCATACTTCTTATGCTCTTTAGCCTTCTTCTCCTTTCTACTTTCTTGCTCTACTTCAGGACAATCCTTAATCCTATGACCTATTTTGCCACATCTAAAGCAACTATAATCAGTTCTTGAAGAAGAAAAAGTTTTGGATTTTACCTGTTTATTGCTTGAGCTTCCATTATACTTTTGGTTCTTTAAGTGTTTTTTGAACTTCCGCAAAAGCATTGAAATCTCCTCATCATCATCTGAGTCATCACTTACTTCCTTTGATTTAAGGAAGTTGTTTAAATCCCTTTTTCTTACGTGCTCCGGATTCACATTCCGGTGCATGGAGTTTTCCATTGTACTGGACTTCTGTTCATCATGACTTCCCTCCCTCTTCCTATCGTACCGATGAGACCCGGATGTCGGATCCCGATGTTTCCTCAGTGGCTCGTATAATGTCATACAAGGAGTCACAGAATCTGCCCGCCATAACTTATTATATTCAATGTTGTTAGTTTGGGTTCCTTTTCGTCTAATGGGAACAAATATTTATTTCAATCATCATTTTAACATCTGACTTTGCATTATTGTGCAGCGGTCGAGATGGATTCTGCCCAGATTCTGAGGCCTGACCATCTGCTAGCCATTCGGTCACGGAAGAAACGGAAGGTTGCAAGGGGGAAAGGCAAAGGAAAAGTTGACTCTCTTGCCCCGGCCCCGGCTTCTGCCGATCCTGTTCCGGCAGCCGCCTTGGAAGTTCCTGTCCCAACTTTGCCCATGCATGATATGCCAGCGATCGACCTTGATCCTTCCACAATGGATACGATCCTGGAGATTCTGACTGCTGATTCATCAGAGCCCCGGATTGCTGATACATCGATTCTAGTGTCCGAGCCTTCTGAGCAACGTATTCAATTGGCGCCCCAAACTCTTTGGGAGAGGGGTGTCACGCAAGAATTTTTCAAGGTTGCTTGGGCACCAAGGAGATACTCGAAATTGGTGCCATTCTCGGAAGCCGAGATGGAAGAATTAAGCGTGATCGAGCTAGCAACACTGAAAGGAGCCACCTTGGTTGAAAGCCTGGCAACCTTAAACAAAAAGGCTTGCAGGGTGGCTGCCGACCTTGAAGCTTCTCAAGATGAGAATCAGCAACTTCAAAAGGAACTTGACATGGCTCGAGAGAGTGTGGCGGCGTTGGATGCAACGGCAAAGGAATTGGAAGCTACTCGTGCCGATCTAGAGGCCTCCTGGGCCGAGGCAAATGAGGCACGAGAATCGGTGACAAAAATGGCCTCCGAGCTTGAAGCATCCCGAGCTGAGCTTGAGGTCTCTAGGACTGAAGTGGATTCCTCTCGTGCTGAGGCGGCCAAACTATCCTCCGAATTGTCCTCTGCTCGGGATAAGGTCCGAGCCGCTCTTGACCGTTGCGACAAGATGATCGCCCTTAATGATAAGGCGGTGAAAGATCTGGACGAAACGAGCACCAAACTCATCTTCGTTCGGTCACAAGTGGCCAGATCTGCAGAAGCCTCGTTCAATAACGCCCTAAACCAGATTCGCTTGTTGAACCCTCACTACTAGAAAATAGGCTTTTAACATTTTTGACTTTTAACATCGGTTTTGAACCGATGTTGAAACCACCAATGTTAAAAGTCAAAATGTTAACATCGGTTTTCAAAAATCGATGTTAACAGCCACTATACGGCATCGATTTTTCTTAAAAGCCGATGTAGTATAATAAGAAATAAACAAAAATAATGTAAAAATGCAAAAATCAACATCGATTTTCTAAAAAACCAATGTTGTAAGATGCAAAACAACATCGGTTTTGCAAAAACGATGTTGTCTGACGTATGACAACATCGATTTTTGGTTGAAAACCGATGTAAAAATTATTTTTTCCACATCGGTTTTTCGCATAACCGATGTTGTATAGTAACTTTCTATATCGTTTATTACATAACCGATGTAGAATATTATTTTTTTAAAAAAATATGGCCTATTATTTATTTATTTTCCCTCTTGTAATTTTAAAAGATACATTAAAAGCTTAAACAAAATTTTTGATGTAAATTAAATATTTAACTAAATAACTAAATTAAACAAAATGAAATGATGGATATTGTTAATAACAAGAAAAGTTTTATGGATATTAGTAATCACATGCTAACAAAGAACATGAAGGATTGAAAGATTAACTCTTGGTGATCTGCTGGCAGCGTTCTGTTTTCTGCTACCTCTGGTCGAGCAGGATGTCATTGTACATTGTGAATATGTTCACAACCTTGCACTAAGTAACAAAATTCAGGCAAGTTTAGAACGTAGAAGCAATTTGGCAAATGAACGAATATTTAAATGAAGAACTTTTATGTCTAGTAAAGTTTTGCAGCAAA
>QARZ01000291.1:331857-392436 GCA_013407115.1 Glycine latifolia | reverse complement strand
TTCTTCAGTATCAAATATCTTTCCAAGGCCAAGAAGATGATTGACAATATGTGTGAATCTTGTTTGCAGCTGAGAAATGGTTTCTGTATTGTTCATTTTGAACATTTCATACTCATGAATCAAAGCATGTTTCCTTGATCTCCTGACTTCATATGTACCTTCATGAGTTACTTCTAGCATTTCCCACATTTCTTTTGAACTTCTGCATCTCACAGTTCTAAAAAATTATCAGAAGACAAAGTAGATGTTATCATATTTTTAGCTTTAAAGTCATATGGCACAACCCTCTTTTCTGCATTTGTCATTTCATCCCATTCTTTAGGAACCAATTTATTATTAATAGTTTTCATAGGAACCAAAGGACCTTTTTCAATTGCATTCCATGCACCGGGATCATTGGATTGAATAAAGATCTGCATTCGATTTTTCCAAAAACTAAAATGCTCACCCTCAAACATTGGTGGACGATTTAGAGAAGCTCCCTCTCTAAAGGTTATTTGAGTAGTATTCATTTTCTTTTAAAAAGAAAGTGATCTTGAACGATTTTCAAGAACCAGCTCTTGATACCAATTGAAAATACAATGAATATACTGGAAATAAACCAAGAGGGGGTGAATTGGTTCAAACTGGATATTTAAAACTTTCTGAAACAAATTGTGGAATTAAAACTTGGATCGTATCACTAGTTCACCCTTTTGTAAAGTCCAAAAATCTTTCTTCAATCAAGATCAATCTTTGATATGAATGCAATGACATAATTTGTTTCTTTGATAATAATATTTGATTTCACAAAGACATGCAATGAAACATATAGAATTTTAAACAAGAGACAATGCAATTATACTGGTTCACCTCTCAACCTTGGAGGCTAAATCCAGTTGCTTCCAACCCACACTTGGTTAGAGTAATTACTATATCAAAGAATCTTTTACAAGCAATTTACAAGTGACTCTCTTTATCAACACTAGACAAAGATACTGAATTCTAAACCCCTATTAGAATACAAATCACCAAGATTCTGAGAACTCTACCCAGAACCTCAAACCTAGAGAACCCTACTCTAGTATGCTTGAAAAGAAACAAATTGAGATATCACAATACAACAGAAAATGTTAGAACATCCAAAAAGATATCGAGACAGAATATGAAACAAGATAAAGAGCGCTTATAATTTATTTATGACAATATTGAAAAGTACATGTATGTCCTAATCTAATGAAAAGATTGTCTCTAGGACATCCATATACTAACAATACCCTATTAGAATACAAATCACCAAGATCCAAAGAACTCTACTCGGAACCTCAAACCTAGAGAACCCTATTCTAGTATGCTTGAAAAGAAACAAATTGATATATCACAATACAACAGAAAATGCTAGAACATCTAAAAAGATAGGTTTAAGATAAACACAACTTGTGATCTTTCATGTATGAATGGATGAAATGAATTGAGATTACCACACTCTCCAGGTTGAAAAAAAAAATAATAGCTCAGAATCCCTATCTTGAAAACCTTCTTTTCTTTAACACATCTTCACAAAAAATCAGAATTCTTGATCCTTACAAGAAATGTTTTTCTCTCAGAAATCAGTCTCTGAAACTCTTAGGAAGCTTTTTGTCTTTTGGGTAAATCACTCATGTGTATAGAATAATTCGTTCAATATCTATTTATAGAAAATAGACTCACAAAGCTTTATATAAAACAGATTTAACTGACAATAATCGATTAACCCGCTGGTGTAATCGATTATTTTACCATATGTAATCGATTAAAACAACTAAATAATCGATTAGTATGTTCTTCAACTTTCTGGAAATGGTTTCATGAACAAAATAATCGATTAAACCGTACTGTAATCGATTAAACCAGAACAGCATCAAGATAAACGAATTAAGATAATCGATTACATAATGAGATAATCGATTATTCCAGGGATGCATGGTTTTTCATAAAACACTATGTAATCTATTACAAGAACCCTGTAATCAATTAAATTGTTCTTCAAGGCTTTTCCAGAATTGTATGAATGTCTTTAATCGATTAAAATCATTGTGTAATCGATTAAAGTAGTAAGTTTTACTTTTTTTAAAAACTTAGCCATTGAGAGCTTAACTTCTTATAAAACCATTTGATTTCTTTGAGATCACAAACCATGTATGCATGATCATGAGAATGTGCATGCTAATGAAAGATTACAAGGCAATGCACTTGAACCACTTAGAGAAATTACAAATGCCTTCAAATGATTGGGCATGTAAAAAGCTAAAACATCAAGCCTACAACCTTGCTTCAATCTTCTTGCAGCGTCCCTTAAACTCAACAATCTCCCCCTTTTTGGCTTTGAGCATGCCAAATCAATTGTCCATTTGTCTAATCTTTTGATTGCTTTAGAGGGGTGAATTATTCCTGAAATCGAAGTCAGCTTTTTGCAAGAACAAGCATAAGCATCAATCATTCCATTTAAAACAAGTTCCCCCTGTCTTGGGTAGATTTTTTCAAAGTTAAAAGCATACATGCAATACATGTTAGATACATTTATTTTAGCTCTCCCCCTAAACTTATTACAATTATTTCTCCGCCTATTTGGCTTATCAAGACAAAAAATGATTATAGTATGAACAAGGAGAATAAAAGAAGAGAAAAAGAAATACTTGTATTATTAGACAAGCAAGCAGTACATTAATCAAACTTAAATTTTAAAATATTGAAACAAACAGCAAACAAAGCAATGATTGACAGAAGACAACAGGATCATAATGAAGCAGCAACTAGAGAGAAAAACAAAAGCAACCTAAGCTTATTTATCCATATCATCAAGTACCAACCTAGCTTCTATGTTTTCCAATCTAGATTTCATCTCTTCCATAGATGAATTTGTCTCAGCTCTATGCTCATGATGAAGAGACAACAAAGCATCCATCTTTTGAATCATAAGAGATTCAAAAGGACTATAGGATGGTTGAGTAGAACCTTCAGCCTCTTCTCCTTCTTCTGCATCAGCTTCCTCTTCAGCATCAGCAGGAGGCAATTGTTGCCCAGCCATCTACCAACCATAAGGTGTTTTAACCATTTCAAGCTTGGTAAGATGTTTCTCCTTAATGAGGCTATTGCTGGAATTTGTGTTGTCAACAACCTCATTAGGTACATCAACCTTGAAGTAATCAATAAATCTGGAAATCAGGACAACATATGGAAATGGGTAATTCATCAAATCTTTTGGACTTAAGCATGATCTCCTGAATAATGAGGATCCTATTCATCTGAATACCATTCTTCAAACCATACACAATCTGAATATCATCATCTGTGGCTTGTGCATGATTAGTGGACCTAGGAGTCAAGATGTAAGTAATGATATAATGAAGAAGTCTATCCTCATGAGTCATAGGACCTGTGCTAAGCCTCAACTTCAGCCTCATGTGGAGTTTGTTTGAGCTGCATTGTAATTGAGTGATTCTGAGTTTAACCCGAAAACCTATTTTAGTAAAATGTTAAGGCAATCCAGCCCATATATGTAACTTTTGGTTGTTGGGATTGTCAAAATAACGTTTGGATCGTGAGAAATAATTTTTTCACAAAAGTCAAAATTTTAAATTTGGGTCAGCTCACCCAGGCGAATTTTGCAAGCATTTTTGCTCGCCTGGGCGAGTCGAGGTGGTGATAAATATGTACAATAGCATTCAGATCATGAAAATGGAGCTTCTTCTTCCCCCAAACAACTCCCAAGCTTCCCACCATCCTCCTCCACAGCCACGGCCACTGGTGACCGCCACAAGCCGTGGTTTCTTGCCGTTGGACCACGGCAGGGATAGGAACACTTTAATCGGAGTGAAATCTTCAAAACTTGACCGAGGATTTGGTAGAGAACGGAGCCTCCACTCTTCCGTTCTTGGTTTCTTTGAGGTAACCATGGTTTACTTGTCTTCTCTTAGCTAGTTTGAAGCCTTTCTTGATATCTCTTGTGATTCGGGTACCATTATTGGCTAGTTTTATACTTCCTTTGAAAACCCTTTGAAAATGAGATGTTATAAAAGTCTCCTTATTATGAAATTGATGTCATTTCTATGATATTTGTTGAGCCCCAGTCACATTGGTGTGATGGGAATTTCAAAATAATGTATTTTGATGTGAGCTCCCAAAACACCATTTTAGCCTTTTTTTTAGATTTGAGTGGGTATTTGACCCCAAATGTTAATTTTGACCTTGCCTTTGAAATCTATACTAAATTATCTTTGATTTGGTATATAGAGCTCTGCGTTTGGACTTGAGAAATCTCAAAATGATGTTTCAATGAGCTAATAGAGGGATATAGTTAGGTAAGGGGAGTTTATTATTTAGTCATAGTTTTGGTACCATAGTTGGGGGTCAAGGGGTCCAACTATGAAGATAACTGTCTGTCCCTACTGTGTGCTGGTTTTTCAAGAAAAACTAAGTTTTTAACTAATGGGATGTGTGTATTTATGAGTGGTGTATGTTTGTTCCTGTGTGTGCTCGTTTTCAAGGCAAATGATGTTTTTAACTGATGGGATGTGATGAATTTGCTTGTTGATGGATAAAACTGTGAATGATGTTGTTGTTGTGATGATTGGATTTTTGGGAAAAGTCTTAATTACAGAGGAAACTCTACCCAAAATTTTATAATTCGTTCAGTATTAATTCTTTACTAAATTTTTAAATGGGCATAAGAGTTTGTTTTTTATATTGTAGTCCTCCTCTTTAATTTAGAAGATTTCTAAATTACCAGTCTCATGGTAATATAGATTGTGAATGAATGAGGTTTGTATTGTTTGAAGACCTGGGGAATGTGAATCTCAGGCATATGGTATATAGATGTAAAATGTGATTGTTCATGATGCTGATGATGATATTGAAATGAAATTATGTTGATGATTATATTAATATGAGATGATATTAATGATTATGATGATGATGTTGAAATGAGATAATGTTGATTGGGTTGATGATGTTGACATGAGATAATGATGATATAGTTGATGATGCTGAATATTGATGTTTGTGATGATGATATTAAAACAAAATGATGTTGATGACATTAAGATGACATGATGATGATGATGTTGATAATGACATTGACGAGGGATAATGTTGATGTGAACAATGTCATTGTGTGATGTGGATATACATGGATACCCATGGGGGGTGTATGACTAGTTATCCTTGCGGGGAAGGATTTATTCCTAGCCAGGTCATGCATTGATGGTGCCCATGGTTGTATGCGGTATATGTCCGCGTGGGGTGTAGTGACCGGTTGGATATCCTTGCAAGGAAGGGTTTACGAATTTTAAGCATCCTAGGAAAGGGATTGTTTAAAATTTTGGTCCCTATCTATCCATGGTCAGTGCATCGGTGATGTTGTGTATGTGTATGGGGGGTGCATGACTAGACAACCTTGCGAGGGAGGGTTTACGAATTTTAAGCATCCAAAGAGAGAGAAAAGGGATTGTTTAAATTTTTGGTCCCTATCTATCCATGGTCAGTGCATTGATGGTGCCCATGTTTCATACTTCATATTTGAATGGATGGAAATAGAATGATGGATAGTAAGTACCGGGGGTACTAGGGGGCAATCACTCTGTTTAAGAGGATAGTGTTATAGCACCGCTAGACTGTAAGAGAAGAACTCCTGGTTAGGTAAGGGAAGTTTATTATGTTGAAAACAGTTTTAGATACCATAGTTGGGGGCCAGGGAGTCCAACTATGAAGATAACTGCATGTTCCTGTTGTGTGCTGTTTTTCCAGAAAAACTATGTCTTTTAATAAATGGGATACGAAATGTTGATGTTTGATGGTGTTCTTGTGTGAAGAGTTTGATGTCATAAGAACTACCTGTTTGTGAAGTTGGTGCTTATTGGTGCAAGCTCCCAGAACACCTTTTTAGCAGTGTTCATGGAGGTGCCGGTTACCGGGTTGGGTATGCTGGGTTGAGCTTATTATGTAGTATGTACATACGGGATGTAACTCTTAGTAGTCCTTTTTTGGCGGATGCCAATATCATGGGTTCGGGGACTCTTTCTGACAACCAAGAGAGGGGTCTGCCGAGTTGTAGAATCTAGTGTGGCTTATCATCTCTTTTGAGTTGCTGGACTCATTTCTATCCTTTTCTTTAAGAGAGCCATCGGGTTCTCCTACTCGGTTGAGCTCATGTCTTTTCTTTAAGAGAACTACCGGGTTCTCCTACTCGATTAAGCTCGTGTCTTTTCTTTAAGAGAGCTACCAGGTTCTCCTACTTGGTTGAGCTCATGTTCTGTTCTTTGAGAGAGCTACCGCATTCCCTTCTCAATTGAGTTGGTGTCCTTTCCTTTGAGAGAGCTACCGGGTTTGTAGATAAGTGGTCTATTTAATGGCCCTGGCGCATATGTCACGCGCCAATAGTGCCAGATGTCAAAATTAGCTTAGTCATCATACATACTCGCTGCCGGGTTCAGATTACCCACCAAAAGCCTACCTTGTACAACTCAGCATTCGTAACCTGGGTAACCTTGTGCAGGTTCATGATATTAATACAATCAAAAGTCTTACCTATTGTATCAAGTAAGTACTGTTTGTTTTAATCGATTAGAAACGCTTATGTAATCGATTGCATAGTCCTGAGTCCGTCCTCGGAATTTTATAAAATCCAAGTTTCGCCCTTGTCCGGGGTCCTTACTTGGCACTTTGTAAAATCCAAGGTTCCGCGTTCGCTTCTTCTCTTTAAAGCTGTGAGCTCGTCTCCTCTTCTTTAGAGATACCGAGTTCCTTTCCCGTGTTTGCTTCTTCTCTTTAGAGCTGTGAGCTTGTCTCTTCTTCTTTAGAGATACCGGGTTTGTTTCTTCTCCTTAGAGCTGTGAGCTCGTGATGTATGGCTGTGCCCACCAGCAATTTAAATCCCCAAATCTACCTTGCAATGAAATCCACTCTTCAAGAAACTTCAAGAACATAAGTTGTCCAGCAATTCACATGAAATATGTGGCTGTTTGGAAGCTTTAATGGCAGCAATGGAAGATGGAAGAAAGGTAAGGGATGAAGGTGGATGGCACCATGGAAAAGCTTTCCAATAAGTCTAGGAAGAATCGCCACAATAGCTTGAAGCCATTGATAAGAAACAAGAGGTTCTTGCACAAGAACAAGAGAGAAACTCTCTACACAAATTTCAGAATTTGTAAAAATGACATCAAAAGTATTTGCATTCAGCTTTTGGGCAGCTTATATAGTCCACGAAATTACACTCAAATCCAAGGCAAATGATCATGCAAATGAAACTTGAAATGTAAACTAAATGAAGCCTAAATGCAAGCTAATGAAACTCAAATTGCAAGCTTCATCCTAAGTGACTTCTTGGCTGAAACAACATGCCTAAAGGTGCATTATTTTAGCTTCTAAGTGCAGCATTTTAAGCCTTAAGGTGCAGCCAACAACCTTACAAAGGTGCTACACAATTTACACACAAGTGCACCTACACCTCTTTACACAATTGCACTAAAAGCCTTTTAATTTTTAACTAGTTTTGCTACTAACAAGTGCTGGAATTTATTGAATTAAATTGAACTTGAGACATCAAAATCCAGTCCTTGTCATTCTTGAGTTGGTGTACTTCTTCATGGTTGTCCAAGTTAGCTTGGATGTGGTCTTGAAGGGCTTGAGTTCTAGCTCTTGTCATGGGTCCTTTAAAGCTCACCAAAGGAAGTGCTTCAAGCTTTCCTTCTAGACCTTTAGCTTGCAATGGACCTCCATCATTCCCTCCTTCTTGAAAAGAACTTGACCTCAAGTTTGCTTCCTCACTTGTACCTACATCACACAAAGAAATATCACAAACATTGAAAGTAGTGCTCACACCATACTTACTTGGCAACTCAACATTCTCTTGAGGGAATCTATCCTTCTACTTGTGCTTGTATCTCTTTTGCCTCCATGGTGAAGTCTTTTATGCTGTCCTATTTGAAAGTAAACAACCTAAAATCAAATCAATTTGTTGCTCTATGCCTCTTAAAGGAGGCAAGCCATTAGGTACTTTTATTGGAAAAACATCTTCATATTCTTCCAAAAGTGATTGCATAGCTTTGGGCAATTTTTCTCCTTCCTTTTCAACATGTAAACAACGAGAGTTAGGAATCATATAATAAAGAGGTTGTTGTGCCAATAACACTCTCTTAACTTGCTTTTCGCTCAAGAACAAGCTCTCTTTAATCTCATGAATTTTTTTTCTCTTTCTCTTTCTTTTCACTAGTTTTCTCTTTGGTAGCTTACTTTTCTTCTCTTTTTTAGGTGCAGTATTTTTTTTCAACTCTTGAATTCTTTTCTCTTTCATCTTCACTTGGTCCTCACACACTTATCTAGGAGTCAAAGGCCTCAAAATAATTTTCTTGCCTAAGTGCCCAAACTCAAAAGTGTTCTCCATGCCATTGTGTATCACTTTCCTATCATATTGCCAAGGCCTTCCAGGAAGAATATGTCCAGCCTCCATAGGTACAATATCACAAAGAACATTATCATTATAAGCATTAATATAAAAAGGAATAAGTACTTGAGAATTTACCACAATTTCTCCACTTTCACTAAGCCATTGGAGCTTATATGGCTTTGGATGCTTTGTGGTTGACAAGTGTAATTTCTCAACAAGCCTTGTACTAGCCACATTGGTGCAGCTGCCTCCATCAATGATAAGTGAGCATACTTTTTTTGCAACCAAGCACCTAGTGTGAAAAATATTTTCTCTTTGGGTCTCCTCTTTTTCTAGGCAAAAATTGCTTAACATTCTCCTTACCATCAAAAGATCACCTTTTTCGGCCTCCACAAGTGTAAGTTCCTCTTCTTCTTCACTTGAAGAACTAGATGAGTCACTTGAAGATTCACTCTTTGTGTTTCCATCCTCTAGCAAAATCATAGTTCTCTTGTTAGGACATTGGGAAGCAATGTGACCCTTACCAAGACACTTAAAACACTTGATCTTGTTGGAGTTGGTTGCACAATTTTTTTGCTTGAGCTTTCCACTTTTTCTTCTTTATTTTTCACATGAGAAACCTCCCTTTTTGGCTTGTCTTTCCATCTGGAAGTTGCAGCCCCATTGGTAAATTTGGAAGTTTTTCTTCTTTTTAGTTGTTGCTCCACTCGTTGAGCTTTGTGGACAAGCTCTTCAATTGTTGCATAAGAATGTAGCTCTATCACATCTTGAATTTATCTATTCAAGCCATGATGGAACCTTGCCATAGTTGCTTCTTGGACCTCCACAATTCCAGCCCTCATCATCATTAATTCCATTTCCTTATAGTACTCATCAACACTCTTGTAGCCTTGGAAATGTCTTTGAAGCTTGTTGTGGACTTCTCTTGCATAATAAGTTGGAACAAATCTTTCTCTCAAGCATATTTTCAAGTCATGCCAGCCATGTATTCTTTCTCTCCTCAACCTCTCTATGTCCATTAGAACTTGGTTCCACCACTCCAAAGCATAGCCACCAAATTCTAGAGTTGCTAGAATCACTTTCTTTTCTTCATCAATTTGTTGGCATGAGAAAATTTGTTCTACTTTCATCTCCCACTCAAAGTACACTTCGGGATTATTATCACCATAAAATTTTGGAATTTTTATTTTCACTCCACTCAATCCTCAATTCCTCTCATCTCTCTCTTCTCCTCTAAACCTCCAATCTCCCTCATCTCTATGTTCCCTCCTATGATTGTTCCTCTCACTCACCCTCCTACTACCATGAGCCCCTCCATCCACACTATCATTTAGACTACTCATTCTTTGAGTCTTCCTTTGCAACTCCTCAAATTTTGCTTCCATTTTGGTTTTCATGTTTTCCATTTTTTTTGTCATGGCTTTCATAACCTAGAGGTCATAGGTGACAAAGCCTTTCCTCCACTTGAACTCATCGTTCAAAACAAAGGGTTAGCAAAATCACAAGTATATAAGGAAATTCTCACCACTCTCTAAGTGTTTCCACTCCCACTCATGTTTGCACTCTTTATCTTGGCTCTTTCTTTAATGTTCTCTCTTGCCTTTTTCCACTCTAGCTTCTCTATATTTCTTAAGCAACACTCTCAATCCAATAAAGCTTCTTTACTATTGTGAAATAGGAACAATTCTAAGCTAGATTCAAGAGTCCAAAGAACAAGAAAACTCTAAGACAAAACCTTGGAATTTTTTTAAGAGACAAGCAACAAAAACAAAAATTTGGAAAAGCACAACTCCAAATTGGAATTTAATGAGACAGCTCAAGGAATACTATGGCTGTAAAAACTTCACAAGGAGGATATGCCAAGTAAATTCAATTGCTAGAAGTCAATTTTCACAAAGATTGCATGTCATACAAGTTCACTTAGTTTTGTGGTTCAAAAGAATTTTGAAACTTGTAACTTTTGCAACTTTCTTTGCTTCTAAATTCTGTTTTTGCTTTCAATTTTCCAGCCACTAATTCGATACTTTCTTGGCTGCACTTTGATTGTTTTTCCAGCCACAAATCACAAACTTTTTTGGGCTGCACTTTGAATATTTTTCCAGCCACAATTTCACAAACACTTGGGCTGCACTTTGCTTGTTTTTTTCTTTTGAACAAGTTCAATAATCCTCTAAGAAATTGATGAATCACGAAATATGATGTATAAAAATTGTAAGATTTGCTTCTAACAACTCAATTCAGTTTAGGCATGAGATTAGAATCAAAATAAGTGGTCATACAACACAAAAACACTAACTAACACTAGATTACAAGAATCAAGACTAGAAAATTAGAAAACTATCAAGAACACATGAAGAACATGAAGAATAAGAAGACAATAATTTATCAAGAACTTGAAGAAAAGCACTAGGGTAGTTGGCGGAATTCACAACAAAGCCAACAATACCAGAATTTTGCACTAAAACAACAAGAACACTAGGAAAGAAAAAGATTTTTCAGATTTTCAAAGGTGCAGAATTTTACCTCTGGAAAACTTTTCAAAACTGAACTTCAAGAAGAATTCCACAAGGATTAGGCTCTAGATACCACTTGATGTATGGCTGCACACACCAGCCATTTAAATTCCCAAATCTACCTTGCAATGAAACACACTCTTCAAGAAACTTCAAGAACACAAGCTGTCCAGCAATTCACATGAAATATGTGACTGTTTGGAAGCTTTAATGGCAGCAATGGAAGATGGAAGAAAGGTAAGGGATGAAGGTGGATGGCACCATGGAAAAGCTTTCCAATAAGCCTAGGAAGAATTGCAACAATAGCTTGAAGTCATTGATAAGAAACAAGAGGTTCTTGCACAAGAACAAGAGAGAAACTCTATACACAAATTTCAGAATTTGTAAAAATGACATCAAAAGTATTTGCATTCAGTTTTTGGGCAGCTTATATAGCCCACGAAATTACACTCAAATGCAAGGCAAATGATCATGTAAATGAAGCTTGAAATGTAAACTAAATGAAGCCTAAATGCAAGCTAATGAAACTCAAATTGCAAGCTTCATCCTAAGTGACTTCTTGGCTGAACCAACATGCCTAAAGGTGCAGTATTTTAGCTTCTAAGTGCAGCATTTTAAGCCTTAAGGTGCAGCCAACAACCTTACAAAGGTGCTACACAATTTACACACAAGTACACCTACACCTCTTTACACAATTGCACTAAAAGCCTTTTAATTTTTAACTAGTTTTGCTGCTAATAAGTGCTGGAATTTATTGAATTAAATTGAACTTGAGACATCAAAATCTAGCCCTTGTCATTCTTGAGTTGGTGTACTTCTTCATGGTTGTCCAAGTTAGCTTGGATGTGGTCTTGAAGGGCTTGAGTTCTAGCTCTTGTTATGGGTCCTTTAAAGCTCACCAAAGGAAGTGTTTCAAGCTCTCCTTCTAGACCTTTAGCTTGCAATGGACCTCCATCAGCTCGTCTCCTCTTCTTTAGAGATACCGGGTTCCTTTCTCGGGTTCGTTTCTTCTCTGTAGATCTATTGAGCTCTTTTCTTTCTTTTGAGCTGCTGGGTTAGTGATGCCTGGTTAGTGAACCATCTCGGCTCACTAGTTTATGTTGTGTTTATGATTAGTATGTAGGTTATGAACGTATGTAAGTATGTGATTATTTTGAGATGATGATAATTGCATTGATACCATGGGGGGTGTATGACGGGTCACCCTTGTGAGGAAGGATTTGTTCCTTGCCGGGTCATACATTGATGATGCCTATGGTTATCGAATGCGGGTGGATATACATAGATACCCACGGGGGTGTATGACGGGTAACCCTTGCGAGGAAGGATTTGTTCCTGGCCAAGTCATACATTGATGATGTCGTGGTGGTAGGCTATGTATAAACATGTAGGATGCCGAGACTGGGTGGCTAGCCTTGCAAGGAAGAATTTGTTCCTAGCCATGGTCAGTGCATCGATGAGCCTGTGATTAGGGTGGTATGTATGTACATGGGGGTGCATGGCGGGTCACCCTTGCCAAGAAGGATTTGTTCCTAGCTGGGTCATGCATTGATGATGCCCATGTGACATACTTCATTTGCACGATGGAAATAGGATGATTGGCTTCAGAGTACGGAAGTACCGGGGGGCACGTCTGTTTGGAAGTCCTTTTACTGAGACCCATGGCTAATCACCAATAGGGGGGAATGGCCTGTGCATGAGAGAGTGACCCTGACATCCTGCTGCATCATCTGCCTGTAATGGTCTATTTCCGGGATGGTACCACATTGCATGCTGAGAGATGAGTCAGGAGCATGCATCATTCTAAGCATTATAGGCTGATTTGTGGAATGTATTTGAATGGTTTGCCATGTTGGTTGCATGATGAAATGCTTGGGTGTTGTGATGACGTTGTGATGTTTGGATTTCCTTCTCTGACTATTTTTATCTATCATTGTTGTTTTACATGATAAACTCACCTTTGCTTTGTTTGTACCATATGGATTGGTACCTGAGATGATCGGGAACTTTCATTCGTGTGAGCAAACGAACAATATTAGGTGACTTGGAGGGAGATCTCTTTTTTTGGTCGGAGCCGCTGAGCTGTCGGGATGATGATGGATCAGATCCCGGCAAGGAGTTGTGTTTTGATAGTCAACTCTTTTGTAGATTAGTCTCTTGTTTTCTTTCAAAAAACTTGTACCTTTGGATATTTGTAAACACAACTAAATCACATTTCTACGTGTGAATGGATCGTAATGCTTTAAGATACTTTGATTTATGTAATTGCTTTATGGTGATGATTATCTTGTTTACGAAAAATTTACTACCATTTTTATAATCAAACATAATGGATTTTCATTAAAATCTGTATTAGAGTAATTAAGAGTTAGTGATATAGTAGCGACGAGGCGGGTCATTATAGAAATGAGCCATCCTATGTGAAAACAAGGATGAACACACACAATTAACCAAAAGGGGGGTGAATTGGTTAAAACTTAGACTTTAAAATCTTTGAAAAAACCAGCAGCAAATTTAGATCATATCACACATTTAACTTTGTAAAAACTTCAGTTTTTCCAATCAATCAAGACTCACCCTACACCTCAAGCAATTTCAGGAAATATTTCTGTTGATCTTGAAAGAGATTAACCACAAGACAAGCTAGATTTAGATAACAAGATTTAGAAACAAGAATAACACCAAATCTATACTGGTTCACCCCTTAAATGACAAGCTACATCCAATGTCTTCTAACCAAAACTGATTAGAGTTCTACTAAATCAAAATCTGTTCTTTACAAGCTATTACAAGTGATTACCTTTATCAAACCTAGATAAAGAAACTGAAATCTAACACCCTATTAGACTTCTAATCACAAAGAATCAAAAAACACTACTCTGTTCTTTCCCTCTAGAGAACATTACTCTAGAACAGCTCTAAAGAAAACTCTTTGATCTTAGTACTAACAAGAATTAAAAGACAAAACAATTCAGTGTAAGAGTTCAAGAGAGATACAACGTTATAATCCTTAGAAGATGAGTGAATGAATTTTACCAATCAAATTCAGGTTTAATAAATGCAAATGTTGAAAACCAGCTCTCTTGAAAATTATTGTTAAACTTGTTTAAAGCAACATCATCAATGATGCATGTGTTCTTGTGTTTTGAAACAAGATGTATGACACTCAGAAAAAATCCTTTTTCAGACCTTGAAAGCTTTGGGAGTAATGGGTAATTCGTAAACTTAGTTATCTTGAATTATTACAAAAGCACAGACCCAATAGCTTTATATAGAAAACAAATTTAACTGCATGTAATCGATTAATACATTATGGTAATCGATTATTTTAACAAATGTAATCAATTAATATGCCAAATAATCGATTAAAGTGTTCTTGAGACAAGCTAGAAAAATGTTAATAACAATGTAATCGATTAAAACGACCTGTAATCGATTAAGGCAGTCAGTCTCCATTTTGAAATAAGCCTGTGTAATCGATTACGATTAAGTGGTAATCGATTAAGGTAGTCCAGCATGATTTTGTATTTTGTGTTGTGTAATCGATTACGATTTTCTTGTAATCGATTAAAGTGTTTTTCAAGGCTTTTTAATGAATTACACAAGCTAGTAATTGATTAAAGCAGTGTACAAATTGATTTTCCAAAACTTAAGCCATGAGAAATTTCTTTTTAAATGCAAACATGTAACCTTATATGCCTTTTTTAAATCATGTATGCATGTATGTGATTATGCTTATGCCATGTAAGGATAACAAGATAACCCGCTTGAACAACTTAACAAATTACAAATGTCTTCAATTGAGAGACATGTAAAAAGCTAAAATCCTTTAAGCAAAGGGCTTCATCCTTGACTTGATCTTCTTCCCAGCTCCCCCTGTATCCAACGCTATGATCCATTGCATAAAACTCATTCATGTTTTCATAAAAAGCTTTTCTGAAACACAAGGATTTCATGAATGCATAAAAAGACACGTGTTCAAAGTTTCAAGTTTTGGAAAAATATTTCCTCACTGGTTTAATTGATTACCAGTCATTGGTAATCTATTACTTGAGAACTAAGAACATTTTAATCGATTACAAGTTTGTGGTGATTGATTACATAGTTCATAATCACATAATGGACTTCTTGTGATAATTAATTACAGTATAATGGTAATCGATTACTTGGCAACCATTTATAATAAGACTTCCTGTGATAATCAATTACATTGCGATTTATTCGATTACTTTATTCATAAGTCTTTTCTAGAAAGCTCGAGAACACTTTAATCAATTATAGAACTGGTTTAATTGATTACATAAGTGATATAATCGATTACGTAAGTGATTTAATCGATTACTGTCGGTTAAAACAATTTTCTATAAATAGATGTTGATTGTTTTAACAAATTACAACAAAATATCAAACATTTTCATAACCTTTCTAAAGAGAGAAAATATACTTTGAGCTATTCTGTGTTAGACCCTCAAATCCTCAAGCTTCAAGATTTCTTGAGAGGATTTCTTTCTTGGAAAAATTCTAAAGAAGAACTTGGAGAGAATGTTCTGAGATTTGCCTTTCAATCTTGATTCAAGTTTGGTAATCATTTGCATTTATAAACAGTGGATCATCAAGTTGTTTCTCTCCATACTACTTTGGTTTTAATTCTTTTTAGAATTTACGGTTTGTGTAACTGTAACGCCCCCTCAGCTATTCTCAGGAATCAATCGGGGGTTTACTCTTATCTCGGGGTTCTGATCACTTTCTCAGTTGGGCCAGAGGTGTTTAGATGAACGATGAAGAAGTTACAAAGCTCTGTAACTCATCAATGGCTTCCTCTCTCTTTTTCCTCTTCCATTTTCGTTCAAATGCGCTATTTATCTAGGCCTGCCCGAGGTCTGGCGCGACCCGCGCCACCTCCCGCGCTATCCGCGCCATGCCTCTGGCGCCACCCGCGCCAACTCTGGCGCGGTCCGCGTGAAAAACCAGTGAAAATTGGTTTTCCAGGGCACTTATGGCGCGATCCGCGCGGCCCTTGGCGCCACCCGCGCCACAGCGAAAACCTTGGCGCTGTCCGCGCCAAACCTGGCGCGATCCGCGCCACAACAGAAACCAGGTTTTCTGCTGTGAATCCCCGCGCTGTCGCGCGGGGGTATGGTACCAACCACGCCATAACTTAGGGTTATCACATTCACCCCTCCTTTTCAAGAATTTTGTCCGCAAAATTTAGAAACATACCTGGTAGCTAACTCGGGATAAAGCTGCAATAGCTCCTGCTCTCGCTCCCAAGTCGCTTCCTCAGGCGATCTGCCATCCCACTGAACTTTAATAATAGGAATGGTCTTACTCCTGATCTTCTTCTCTGTGCGGTCTAAAATCCTCACTGGTCGTGTAGGACTCGTCAGATTCTCTCTGATCTGAACTGTATCAGGCTCTACCACGTGTGAGGGATCTGCTACATACTTCCTCAACTGGGACACGTGGAATACATCATGAAGTCCTGACAACTGAGGTGGTAAAGCTAGCCTGTAGGCCACTGGTCCTACTCTCTGAAGTACCTGGTAAGGACCAATGAATCTAGGGCTAAGCTTCCTCACACCCAACGCCCGTCCAACACCAGTGACTGGAGACAGTCTCAGAAACACATGGTCGCCCTCATCAAACTGTAGCGGCCTGTGTTTATGATCATAAAAACTCTTCTGTCGATTCTGAGCTCTCAACAACTTATCTCTGATCAATCTGATCTGCTCAGATGTCTCCTGAACCATATCAGGTCCTAAAAGCTGCCTCTCACCTACCTCTGTCCAACAAACAGGAGTCCTGCATCTCCGGCCATACAAAGCCTCATAAGGAGCCATGCCTAAACTCGCATGATAACTGTTATTATACGAGAACTCTACTAAAGGTAGATATCTATCACATCTGACACCTTGCTCCAAGACACAGGCTCTCAACATATCCTCTAAGGTCTGGATGGTCCGCTCGGTCTGACCATCTGTCTGAGGATGATATGCCGTACTGAGTCTCAACTGGGTCCCAAATGACTCCTGAAGCGCACTCCAAAATCTGAAAGTGAACTTAGGATCTCTATCACTGACAATGCTCTCCGGAACCCCATGCAGTCTGATAATCTCTCTGACATATAGCTGAGCCAGTCTCTCTGCAGTGTAGTCAGTCCTCACAGGCAAGAAATGAGCAGACTTAGTCAGTCTATCAACAATCACCCAGATGGAATCACATCCAATCTGAGTCCTCGGCAGCCCAACTACAAAATCCATGGAAATGCTGTCCCATTTCCACTCAGGGATTTGTAATGGCTGAAGCAAACCTGATGGTCTCTGGTGCTCAATCTTGACCTTCTGACATACTAAACATCTGGTCACATACTCAGCTATGTCTCTCTTCATCCCTGGCCACCAAAATCTCCTCCTGAGATCCTGATACATCTTGGTAGCTCCTGGATGAATACTGAACTGGCCTTTATGGGCCTCAGTCAAGACTGCATCAACCATCTCGCCCTTAGGCACCACAATCCGGTCCTGATATCTCATCAAATCATCAGGCTCCCAGTGAAACTCTCGTCGGCCCATCATATCTATAATCGAATCATCCTGCTTCTGAGCCTCTCTGATCCTCTGAATCAACTCATTATCAACTCTGGTCCTTCTCAGCTCAAGACCACTGGTACCCTCAGTCACTGTCAGATGCATATCTCTGAACTGCTCAATCAAATCACAGTCAGAGATCATCATGCAGGCAATACTCAAATGTTTCCTGCTCAAGGCGTCTGCTACAACATTCACCTTGCCTGGATGGTATCTCAAATCAAAATCATAATCCTTGAGAAACTCCATCCACCGTCTCTGTCTCATGTTCAGCTCTTTCTGATCAAACAGATACTTGAGGCTCTTGTGGTCACTGAACACCACTAACTGGGCACCATATAGGTAATGTCTCCATACCTTTAGAGCAAAAACAATAGCTGCTAGCTCTAAATCATGGGTAGGATAATTCTCCTCGTGTGGTTTCAACTGCCTAGAAGCATAAGCCACTACTCGCTTCTCCTGCATCAATACACAACCAAGACCCCGCTTGGATGCATCACAATATACCTCAAAACATCCCTCAGGATCAGGAAGAATCAACACCGGAGCTGTGGTCAACTTCTCTTTCAAACTCATAAAACACTCCTCACATTCATGAGTCCATACAAATGGGTTACCCTTTCTAGTCAAGCGAGTCAAGGGTAATACCATCTGTGAAAACCCCTGAATGAATCTCCTGTAGTATCCTGCAAGACCAAGGAAACTACGAACCTCTGAAACACTCTTGGGTCTCTCCCAAGACATCACAGCATCCACTTTACTAGGATCCACTGAGACACCCTCTGCAGAGATCACATGGCCCAGGAATTTCACCTCTGAAAGCCAAAAGTCACACTTAGAGAACTTAGCATACAACTGATGGTCTCTCAGAATCTGCAAGACAAGTCTAAGGTGCTCAGCATGCTCTTCCTGACTCCTGGAATAGATCAGTATGTCATCTATGAACACAACCACAAACTGATCCAGGTATGGCCTGAAAACTCTGTTCATATAATCCATGAACACTGCTGGAGCATTAGTCAGACCAAAAGGAATGACCTGGAACTCATAATGCCCATACCTCGACCTGAAAGCTGTCTTCGGAACATCTCCGGGCTTAATCCGAATCTGATGGTATCCGGATCTCAGGTCTATCTTGGAGAACACACAGGCTCCCCTTAACTGATCTAGCAAATCATCAATACGAGGCAAAGGATACTTATTCTTAATAGTAACCTTATTCAACTGCCTGTAATCCACACATAACCTCATGCTCCCATCCTTCTTCTTCACAAAAAGGACCGGTGCTCCCCACGGTGACACACTCGGTCTAATAAACTCTTTGGACAATAAGTCCTCAATCTGTGCCTTCAACTCCTTTAACTCTAAAGGAGACATGTGGTAAGGAGCTATGGATATGGGTCCTACACCTGGAACCAAATCAATGGAGAACTCTATCCCCCTGTCCGGTGGAAGCTGTGTAATCTCATCAGGAAACACATCAATAAACTCGCTTACTACCGGGATCTCAGACATATCCACTCCCTCTCCTTTCACCGCTGTACACAACAAAACATACCCCTGAGCTCCTCCTCTCAGCTCCTTACGAGCCTGTAACACTGAAAGGAATGCCACTGAACTCGGGTTCATAACCTCTGAAGACACAACCACTTTCTTAAGACAGCAATCCAGCATAACCCCATATCTGGTAAGCCAATCCATACCCAAAATAATCTCAAGAGTAGGCATAGACAAACAATACAGATCCACACTATACTCTCTGCCATCATACAGAAAGTGCACATCTCTACAGCACATCTCCACTCTACACTGCTCTCTAGAGGCCGTGGTCACCTCCATGGGAGAAGGAAGTCTGAACATAGGCAAGTCCAGCCCCCCGAGCAGTGTGATCACTAATGAACGAATGGGTGGCTCCAGAATCAAATAAAACTCTAACATCACACATACCAATCAAAACTGTACCTCTAATCAAATCTGGAGCTCTAGCTGCCTCCCTCGCATCCACTGTATAAATCCGGCCTGTGGTAGGTGCTACTGAAATCACAGGAGCAGCTATGGCCTGGTCTCTGGCCTGATTTCTGATCTGAGGACAAAGTCGAGAAATATGGCCAGGTTTGCCACATCTGAAGCATCTCAAAACACTAGAAAGGCACTTGCCCCAATGGAACCTGCCACAAGTAGCACATCGGGAAGGTGTGTCTGATCTAGGTGGTCGATCTCTCTGAGTCTTCTTAAACCTGTCTGAAGAAGAAACTCTCAGGTCTCTGCCCTTGCCCTTCCTGGCTGGGCCTGCACCACCAGATCTACCCTCCTCAGGTCTGCTAGAAGGAGTAGAGCGACTGCCACCCCGTCTTCGAATCATATCCTCTACCTGCCGGCACTGTCTGACCAGACTCCCCAGATCTCGGGATCCACTGCCAGCTATCCTCTCCTCAATGTCCTCTCTAAGTCCCCTCTGGAACTTAGCTGCAAGTGTCTCATTATCAGGTAACTCTCTCCTGAAATGAGCATATTTGGCTAACTCATTAAACTTAGCCAAATACTGGTCAACTGTCATCTGTCCCTGAACAAGAGTCTCAAACTCCGCCTGCTTCTGCTCTCTGGCATCCCGTGGGAAATATGTGTCCAGGAACTGGGCCTCAAAAGCCTGCCAGGTAATAGTCTCCCCCTGGCCTCTCATCAAATCTGCTGTAGTAACCCACCACTCGTGGGCATCACCCTGAAGCATGTAAGTGGCATAGAGAAGCCGGTGATGATCTGAACACTCCATCACTGTGAATATCTTCTCTAAAGCCCGTAACCATCTGGCCGCCACTACAGGATCATACTCTCCATGGAACACTGGAGGATCATGCTTACGGAAGGCTGTAAGCATTCTCCCTCTAGCCACAGTCTCCTCATCCACATATGACTGTGAGGGTCCACCTCTAGGATGGCTGTATCCCTCAGCACGCTGGCTAGTTCCACCTATCTGGCGACTATCCTCGCCCTCAGGAATAGGGTGTGGAGAATCATCTCTACGCCGAGCTCTCAACTCAGCCATCAACTCCTCATTGGCCTTCATCAAAGTCTCATTAGCCTGCCTGCTTGCAGCTATCTCCTGCTGCATAGCAGTCAAGGCAGCTATCACTGGGTCAGGGCGCTCATCTGCACCTGCCCCTCTATCCTGGTTCCGGGTCCTCACCATGGTACTGCACATATCACATAAAAGGGTGAGTTGATCAAGCTCACTCTCAACAGTTACACATGCAAAACCATAATGAACACCTAGAACATTCACACAAAACACACATAATTCACCATATGTACAGTGCTTCCCTAACCAAAACTGCTCTGATACCATAATGTAACGCCCCCTCAGCTGGAAGGGTCATTACTAACCACAGAATCACATAAAAGCAGATAATCAATCAGAGTTTAAACAGTTTGGAAGCATAACTAAAGAGTGACATCATCAAGGGTCACTATCATAACACTGTACACTATAATATGGTGAATATACATCAAAGTTCCTCTGTACAATACAACCACACAAATATCTCATCAGGAGAAGGAGCAGATAGATCCCAAGGCAAGAAGCCTATGCAGAGATAGTTGCTGCTGATAAACCTTAGGCTTAGATGACATGAGCTGGTGGCTCAGATGTTTTGTACTTAGCCTTTGGTTTGTTTTGATGTACCCTGATGGGATATTTGTGTGGTTGTATTGTACAGAGGAACTTTGATGTATATTCACCATATTATAGTGTACAGTGTTATGATAGTGACCCTTGATGATGTCACTCTTTAGTTATGCTTCCAAACTGTTTAAACTTTGATTGATTATCTGCTTTTATGTGATTCTGTGGTTAGTAATGACCCTTCCAGCTGAGGGGGCGTTACAGTAACTAAAGCAATAGTCTTTCTTAAAGCTTGTCTAGAATAGGTGTTTCTAAAAGGAAGAATAGAGAGGGCAGTTCTATATGTCTTGATCACAGAGAGTCTAAGGGAGTTAGATTTCTTGTTCTTGATCTAGGTCTGATTAAGAGTGATTGTATAAGCTTGTAAGAAATAGTTCGCTATTACTGGAATTTCTAACTAGTTGGTTATGAGAACTGGATGTAGCTTTTCTATTTTGAGAAGTGAACCAGTATAAATCTTGGTATTTACTACTTCTTTTTTATCTTTTCTTTTGGTTATTAATTGCCATTCATTGGAGTAACTTTTCATAATCAACTTATATATTTTGTTGTCATTGCATTCTTTAAAGAAAGGAGTTTGATTGATTGAAAAGAGTTCAGAGGTTGTTTTATGATATGATCATTTTTAACTTTGATTGTTTAAGAAATTTTTAAGTGACCAAGAATAACCATTTCACCCCCCCTCTTGGTTCTTGTGTGTTGTTCATACTGAAAACAATATGAACACACACAATAACCAAGAGGGGGTGAATTGGTTTAAACAATCAGAGTATAAAGGATCGTATCACAAAACACCCTTTGATATTTTTCAGTCAATCAAATACCACCCTTTAAAGAAAGCAATAGCTAAAAATATATTTATGTTGATTCTGAAAAGATTTTCCAAATGAACGACAATTAATGACTACACGAAGAGATAAAGAGAAAGTATTCAACACCAAGAACTATATTGGTTTACTTCTCACCTTGAGAAGCTACATCCAGTTTCTTCTAACCAAACTTAGTTAGAGTTCCATTACTCACAAAATTCTTTTCTTACAAGCTTATAGTAATCTAACTCCCTTAGACTATTAGTGATCAAGACATAGAGAATCCCCTCTCTACTCTTCCCTCTAGAGAAACCTACTCTATACAAGCCTTAAGAAATCTTTTGTAACTGTTACAAACAAACTGAAATTCTAAAACGAATTACAAACAAAGTTGAATGGAGAAGACAACCTGATAATCCAATGTATATGAATGCATATGATTTACCAATCTTGATCCAAGATGAATGATAACAAATTTTAGAGAAAACTCTCTAAGAACTTCTTTAGAATCTTGCCTAAGAAGAAATCTTTCAAAGTAACATGAAGATTTAGAATTTGTGGGGCAAGAGCTCAGTGACTCAAAGTATCTCTTCTCACTTTAGAAGGCTTTTGAAAAAACTATGAAATTTCCATAGTGTGATCTGTTCATTTCAAAATACCTAACAAAGTTTTATAGAAAACTGTTGTAACTGAATGTAATCGATTAAATCGCTCATGTAATCGATTAAAACCACTAAAGTAATTGGTTATTAACAAGTTTAATTGATTAAAATGTTATTGAGCTTTCTGGAAAAGATTTATAAACAAAGTAATCAATTAATTTGTCATGTAATTGATTACTACATACAGTCTTAGTTTTCAAATACGCGCCTATTAATCGATTACCACAAATCGTAATCGATTATCATAGGAAGATTTTTTTTGTGATTGTACAGTGTAATCAATTATGTTATTGTTGTAATCGATTAAATTCATCAAGGCTTAAGTAATAGACTGCCATATACTGGTAATCGATTAAAGCAATGCGAAATAGTTTTTCCAAAGCTTAATCCTTGAACACTTGGCTTTTATGCAATCATGAAAACTTAAAGCTTTATTGTAACACCCTGAAATTTTGATAATTGAAAATAAATGTTTGATGTGATTGTTGTATTATTTGATTGTTTGATTAATTTAGAATTGGTTGAGTTGTTGTGCATTTTATCTTGGTGCAATTATTTGGTATATGTTCTTACCAAAATCTGGAAATTCCACGTCTGAGGTAGGTGTAAAGACCCGCCTCGTCGCTACTGTATCATACTCTTAAACATATTTCTATTCACGATTGTCTAATTGAAAATCTTTTTAAGTTTAATTATAAAAATAGTAGTAAATTTTTCGCATAAGTATAATCAATATCACAAATCAAAACTTGAGTATACAAAGATGCAATACATCACAATACTTGTATATTAATAATCATAAGTTTTGTGGTGATTACAAATAACCACAATTGAAGTGTACCAAATTTTCAAAAGAAGCAAAGATTTAAAAGATAGGGTGTAACTAGCAAAATATTAGGGTGTAGCCATTAGAACAAGGGATGTAACTAGCAAAAACACACCCTTGCCCGGGATCTAAACCATCTATATCTTGGCTACTCGGCGGCTCCAATCAACATAGACATCTTCTCGGTCACCTACTGTTGTCCATCTATTCACACGAACACGGATCGTGATCATCACAGGTACCAAACCAGAAGGTACAACAAAGCAAAGGTGAGTCCATTATGTAAAGTAATAATTAATAAATATCGTCAATTATAAAAAAAATCTGGGCATTGCAATATCACAACTATATTCAAGCATTTCATTCACACAATCAATCATGGACAACCCGTCCAAAACACTTTACAATTTCATCTTATAATGACTAGTCATGATGCATGTTCTTGACTTATCTCTTAGTCAATGCAATGCGGTACCATCCCAGACAATAGGCCAAATCCATGGTACAAATGATTCTTGCAACACGTCGGGGTCACTCGGTTGTGCACGGGTCTCACCCCCGATGGTGATCAGCCAAAATGGGTGTCAGAAGGCTATCCTTACCACAATGGCCCCCAGTACCTCTCGTACTCTGCAATCAATCATCCTATTTCCGTCATTCATGAAGTATGTCTCTCATGGGCACCACTGTATAGACCGGCGCAGGAGCAATCCCTTCCTGGCTAGTGTCACTATACACCTCCCATGTACATACACATCACCCCAAACAAGGGCATACCCCAAACAAGGGCACACTAATGCACTATCCAGCATCTCACGTCAACACATAAAATATCACCACGATACATCAATGTACGACCTAAGCTCGGGCTCAACTCGACCCGGGTAGGATAATGCCATACACCCTCGTGGGTATTTGTGTATCCAAATGCATTTAGATTTCCATGGGCACCATCAATGTATGACCCAAGCCCAGGCTCAACTCGACCCGGGTAGGATAATGCCATACACCCCCTATGGTATCAATGCATTTAACAAAACAAGCCAATACAATGGCTAATCTCAACGTAATCACTTACGTCATTCTCAAACATACAAGTAACAAGGTATGAAGTTTTAGGTGTTCGAGTTGTTATTCAGCTATAACAACTCTGAAGAAAGAATCCGAACGAGGTCGGACGAAGGTAGACAAGGTCGGTCCAGGTCGGTACAAATCAGTCAAGGTTTGGACAAAGGAAAACAAAAGTAGACTAGAACGATCAAGGTAGGAAGAGGTCGGTAGAGGTCGGACAAGATTTGGTCAAAGTCGGTCAAGGGGATGCTGGGGATTTCTATAAAATACCAAAGACGGGTTCATCACTTTATGTAATCGATTACGTAAACAATGTAATCAATTGTGATAGTGCTTGCAAGACTTGGTCAACATATACAAGGTTGTCAGGGAACCCAGTAGCTCTTTTCCTAAGAACATACGAGCTCTTCCGAGTAAGTGACCTGATGGCTCTCTTCCCAAGAACGTAAGAGCTCTTTCGAGTAAGTACCCCAGTAGCTCTAAGGGAAGGAAAGGTAAAATTCTCAGAAAGACGACACGTGTATGGAATCTGATAGTTCTAAAGAAAGATTCAAACTCATCCGAGTAGAAGACTCGATAAATCTCATCCCAAGAAGACACGAGCTCATCCGAGTTAGGGAACCCAATGGCTCTATTCCCAAGAAGACACAAGCTCATCCGAGTAGAGGAACCCGATAGCTCTCTCTCTTAAGTGACTTAAGCTCAATAACTTCAAGGTACATTCCCGGGTAAGGAACCCGGTATAACTAAGGGAAAAGGAAGCGAACCTTAGCAGCTCTTAAGGAAACAACCCCAGATTAGTAACCCGGTATACAAATGTCCGCCAACAAGGATTAGGTTACGTCTATGCATGCATGCACGCACGCTACGTAAACCATTAAACCTGGCATACCCATCCTGGTAGCCGACATCACAACACAAGGGAGTAATAAACATACTTAACTCGGCCTACCCTTCCCGGTAACCAAGGTTACAACACAACTTTGTTTTAATATTTATATATTTCACATACTCAACCCGACTTACCCTATCCGATAGTCATCTTCTTCACAAACACACCCCGTAAATACATCATCATCATCACCATCAATATATTTCATACAAAATATCACGTAACAAATACACACTTTTATCTCAATCACGATATCTAAAATCATTATTAACACAATAAACTCCCTTTACCTCAACAGGGGTTCTTTTCTTTTGATCTTAACGTGTATTTTGCTCGAACACTCGTTCTCATAGCGACAAGGAGTGAAAGGTTGAGCTCCGTTCATGAATTCTTCTTAACGGAGAAGGCTTTTCGCTACTGCTACAGTGGTTCTCAAGAGTTTAAGTGGTACAGAAAGTGGAAGAAAAGAGATTTCTGGTGCAATAATTTAGAGAGAGAAAGAAGAGAAACACACAGAGGTAAGAGTGAACATGTTTCTGCTTCATTCACTGCTATTTATAGACGAAGCACTGAGGCAAGTTGCCAACAACTTGAATTAGCCAGCTATCACAGCCACCATAGTTGCTCACTTGCGTAACTGAACAGCCACTAAAGCCACCACCGTTTTTACTATGCGTGTACAAACAACTTATCTCAGCCACAAAATTTGACCTTTTATCTCTTACGCACAAACACCCATGCAAAACACTTTAACAAATTGCAAGATTTATATTAAACAATTAATCAAACACAAATATCTTTCTACTTGTTAAATTTTAGGGTGTTACAGTAGGCATGACAAATGTGGACTCCAAATTCTGCACGTCGGACAATGAGTAGGCTTTGTTTAGAGGAGGAACCTACAAAACAAAGGAAAAACACTCTGACGCGTAAGTAAGTACATCAATTTATAAGAGAATGACTGAGTGTGGAAACTCAGTATGAGATCTAGAGAATGAGTAACTTGAGTAATGCATTCAAGTCTAAATGGGATGTGTTTAGAGATAACTTGTAAGGTTGTGTTTATAGTGTGGAGTGTGAGCTTTGGGCCTTTGTTTGTTAGTAATCTGTAGATAAGATAATAATAGATAATAGCAGGCAGTTATCTAATTTAAATATAAGATAATGTGTACCTTATTGATATATTGTTACTTGTAGATAAGTAACAACTTGTAGATAACTTGTGAAGATATGATATGATAAGGTGGTTACACCTATTTGAATATCCAAGCATAGTTGATATGTTGTTAATAAGGAGATAAATACTGTAGACGTTTGTGCTCCTGTAGCAGGTTCGTGTCTGCGCTCCTGTAGCAGGGCTAACAAGGAACCCAAACACGTGTGTCCAGGTTGACACTTGAAGGATGAATAAGCACTATTTAATGTGGTTGTGCTGATGTGGAGGGTGTCCACGTGTACAGTGACCCCATGATGAAGGCCACGTGTCATTTTACTATTTTGGACTGTACAGTATGCATGTTAAGTTATGTGAACTCTGTTTGATTTATGGTTGAGGTGAAAGTGACAGTTTGGCTCATAACCCGCTTTAGTAAAACTATCATCCTAGATTCGTTAACCATTGGATCACCTTCAAATTTTTACAGTAGCTTTTGAACACATATTTTCATCTTTTAACCGTTGGGATCTTCAAGATGACGATTCTTGGATGTCTCTCTAAGCGAGCAAATGGCGCATTGAGACCAATTCCAAAATTTCCTAACAAAGAGGAAATTGTGTTGAGTGAGCCTGTGCACGCTGAGCAAGACCTGCATGCGTGCTGAGCAAGCAAGTGCATGATAAGCAGGCCAGTCGGGTTATAAATACACACCAGACGCGTAGAAACACGTTTTCACATTTTTCTCTCTTTTTTCGCTCAAAAGCCCTAGAAACCTCCTGCCCACCACCTTAGACCACCATCAACCACCAAGGGCCACCGTAGCTTGCCACAGAACCCCGACACAGAGAGGAACCTCATAATCAGAGCAGAATCTTCGAAAAATCTCTCAAAGTTTTGGGGGAGGAAAAAGCTTCTAAATCCTTCTTTCTTGGTTTCCTTGAGGTAATCTTAGTCCCATTTTATCTTCTTCTAGCTACTTTAATCTTCTCTTAGTGTCTTTTGTGTTTTTGGTACCTTTTTTTGGGAGTTTCACATATCCTTTGAAAACCCTTTGAAAATGAGATGTTGTAAAAGTCTCCTTTTATGAAATTGATGTCATTTCTGTGATCCTTGTTGAGTTCTGGTCACATTGGTGTGATCGAAATTTCAAACTGATGTCTTTTGATGTGAACTCCCAAAAACACCATTTAGCCCCTTTTTGATTTGAGTGGGTATTTGACCCCAACTATTAACTTTGATCTTTCCTTTAGATTCTATACGAAATTGTCTTCAATTTGGTATGTAGAACTTTGTGTTTGAACAAACACATGTTTTGAAGGATCGTGAAACAACACCGCTTGAAACGACCACTCTTGATTCACTTTTATTACGCATTTATTTTATTTGCTAAAAAAAATTTCGAGAAAATCATAAAGAAATAAATGTTTAAATGAATCTTGGTTGATTTTTAAAACAAATTTAGAAATGAAGGTTCAAATGAAAATTTCGTTGATTTGAGAACGAGTTTAGAAAATATAAGAGCTTTACGCATTATTTAAATTAGATAGTCCATAACGTCCGAACATACCATACAGTCCATTCATTATTACATATCCAGAGTCCCATAGATAAACAGTCCATAGTACAGTCCATAGTACATCGCAAGCACAGATCATTAAAAGTAAATAACCAGCACACAATCTTCATCCTATCTTCTCGTATGACATCCATATCACTGCTTTTCTGCTCGCCCAAATAATTTGGGGTCATCACAGGTGTCAACCACCAGACACAACACAGGGTCAATCTTGATAAACAAAATTTAAATATCAGCGGACCAAATGATAAATCAAATTTAAATATCGACAGACCAAATAAATAGACGTAAACAATTATAAAATATAAATAGGTCATTTTCACACATAAAATTGTCATGAAATGCATGCTCATCTTATTATATGATGCATGACTGAGATCTCAGCTTAACGTCTCAAAAATTGTGGCCACTGTCAGATAACCCCACCCTCATCTTAGTGGAACGAACCTATCCATCCCGTCAGGGTAGCCCAGTGTCGCGTAGGAGTATCACTCCCATCCATGTGATCATCATGGTGGTGTGGTCCCCACTGTCTCAACTACCCCCAAGTTTAAAACACGTATGGAACTCAGTTTAGTTATCTGACACACACACCTCTTTACGAGGATCGTCTCATCGTCTCAAATTCTACCCCACCGGGTAGATGCACATGAAGATGCACAAATAATTTATTTTTTCATCTTTTAATTATTTTCTCATCACCTTCATCTCAAATTCTCAACTCAAGCATCATCACAGAATTCTCAATTCAATAGCATCACATAGTTCACCTCTTAAATCACATCTCATCATCTTGAATTGTTCAACATCACATATAGGTTTTTGTATTTGTTTCTTGCTTATAAGTTATTTTCCAAGTCACATAAAAGAACACTATTAAATGAATATTCCATAACAGATTCCCACATGTTGTCTAATAATTTGATTACAGCAACAGCATTCATACAGCCTCATTTAATTTTGTTACTTAGCTCACCACTTCCTTTAACAGCATACAGATCCATTTATCAACAGCGTACAGATTCATTTAGCAACAACATACAGATTCTTTAATCAACAGCATACAGATTTATTTAACAACAACATACAGATTTCTTAATTAACACCATACAGATTTATTTAACCAGCTTTAATTTACAGCAACTATATAATTTTATTTACAGAATTACAAATAACAATTCAAACATCATCAAAATTAAATAAACAGCATCTATAAATTTTACAACAACCTCAATTATATCCATAACTAATTTTGGTTCCTTTATGACTTTTACTAGAGCATACTAACTTAAAGTTTTCTTAACTCTAATTCTACTATATTAAAGGTTAAACTATTCTAATCAACCACTTAATATTAAAGATTAAACCATCCTAATTAATCATTTAAGACAATATCAGAAATGAAACCATCATAATCAACTATCCAAAACAATATAATTTCAAACCATAAAAAGTTACGTACTTAGCTTAATCCCAATAACTTACCTAATTAAACTTGATTCTCTTAATCTTTTCTTCCTCTTTATACTTTTACTTAATTCTATCTTAATTCAAGTAGTTAATTAGTTAAAAGTAGAGATTACATTGAGGTAAGCTAATTCTTAAATTCCATTTAGCAAGACTTCCCCATACCTCAAAGGTGGGTTTGAATTTGAACAAGCTTTGCCTCCTTATTCCTACTTTCACGTGGCCTTGTGGACCTTGTTGGTGTGTTTTCTCTTTTGTGAAAATGATGGCACAAGGTGTATAAGGTGGGTACGGATGAGTGCTTTGTGTGGTGATTCAATCAAAGCTTGAAAACAAAATTCAAATGTGGTGGGGCTAGAGCTGCACGGTTTTCTCTCCTTTATGCTGACCAAAATTTTGCTTCATTCTTTCCTTATATAGCCAAGTCAACATCTCAAGTTTCCTTATTGGCTATTGGCTTTTCCAATTTTGGTCCACACATTCCCTTTGCCTCCATTATTTGTACGGATAGATATTGCTTGGAGGAATTCAAATTGGTTTTTTTCTTCCTAGCATTTAATGTAGATTCTCTTTGTCTAAAAAGATCTTCCTAGCTTTGCCACTTGCTAGTTTCTTTTCCTTGCTCTTGAATTGGCCCACCTCCCCTTTATTCCTTGGCTATCCCACGTGAGATTCAATCATTCAAGGGCTGTCCAGATTTTTTTCCTTTTGACCGTAGCAAGCCTCTTTGGTTCCAATAATATATGTTTTTCTTTTCTTTCTTCTCACCGTGGCTAATTTCTTTTGGTGCCATATACCTTGTCTTTTTCTTCCTAATTGATTAGCTTGGTTTCTAGTTAGCTATTTTGCACATGGACTTATTAATAATTCCATCCTTCCCATCCATTCTTGATCACACAGCTAGCCTTGCTTCAAAAACCAATACTACACTTGTTTTCCTTTAAATAGAAAAATCATATTTTCTTGTTGGTTTAATTTATGAAATCACTAATTCATCTTAATGAATAAGTCTATTTAGTTCATAATCACAGGAAAATTCCTAAAATGATATTCATCATTCTCCTCTAATTTTCTAATGATTAGAATAACTTAAATTAAATTTTATTTCAAAATATGTATTAAATTCTAAGAATCTTACTAGTTAATAAATTTTAATTTTCTAATCACCCTAAAATATTTCTTCCAATCCATATTCAATAAATAAAAAAAATATTGGGGTGTTACACCGCTAGGCTATAATAGGGAGAACTCCTGGTTAGGTAATGGAAGTTTATTATGTTGGTAATAGTTCAGATACCATAGTTGGGGGTCAGGGAGTCTAACTATGAAGATAACTATCTGTCCCTGTTGTGTGCTGGTTTTTCAAGAGAAACTAAGTTTTTAACTAATGGGAGGCAATGTACTTATGATTGATTGTGTATTTGTATGTCTGTGTGCTCATTTTCAAAACAAAAGATGTCTTTAATGAATGGGATGCAGTGTAATTATTTTGATGTTGCTGATAATAGTGAAATTGAGATACCATGGAAATGGTTGATCATGTTTATGTGATTTGTGATGATCTAGAAGAGATGATGCTTATGTGATTGGTGATGTTTCAATGAAATAATGTTCAAATGAGATATATGTTTATTGGGTTGATGATGTTGGAAATGAGACGAGTTTAATATGTATGATGATGATATAATGATGATGTAGTTTATGATGTTTAAATGAAATGATGATGAAATGGTTGTTGATGTTGAAATGAGATGAAGTTGATGTTTATGAGGATAATGTTGAAATAATATCAATTTGATATATATGATGATGATATTCGGATGATGTGATGTGTATGTATACTGATATCCATAAGGGTGCATGATTGGTCATCCTTATGGGGAAGGATTTGTTCCTAGCCATGATCATGCATTGATGGTGCCCATGGTTATCGTTATGTTGTTGGATATAGGGGGAGCAAAAATAAGATGAAGCTAAAGAAGAAGCTTGTGCCTTAGAAGAAAGATTTTAGCTTTTCACATGCCAAGGAATTTGTAATTTGGTTAAGTGTATGAGAGGCTAATCTTATGATCCTTGCATAGCATGAACATGATTATTAACATGCATACATGATTTCATTAAAGCATTAAAGTTATTCAAGTTTTCAAAAGAAACTAATTTCTCATGGTTAAAGTTTTTGGAAAAATGAAATCTCACCGCTTTAATCGATTACACAACGATTTAATCGATTACTGGCTACTATTTTAATTCTGGAAAAGCCATGAAGAACATTTTAATCGATTACAGGCTACTCGTAATTGATTACATAGCACAAAATGAAAATCGTGTTTCCCTGTCTTAATCGATTACCGTGAAATCCTAATCGATTACTTAAGTTCATTGTTAAATGTGCATGATTGCTTTAATTGATTACCACAATCCGTAATCGATTACACAAGCTTGTTTCAAAACTGAACCTGTCTGCTTTAATAGATTACGACTCGCATGAATCGATTAATTTGTTCGTTGCAGTTCCCAGGTTGTGCTAAGAACATTTAAATCGATTACATATGATAATTTAATCGATTACTTGGCACTTTAATCAATTACATTTTGTTATAAAAATTGGTTATAAATAGATTGAAGGCTTGCCTGAAAAGATAACTTACAGACTTCGATTTTTCGGAGCATATACAAGCCTTCTCAAAGTTAGAAAGGATTTTTGAGTTAGCAGCAAAGCTCTTGTCCCATTTTTTAAATCTTCATGGTGTATTGAAAGATTTCTTGGGCAAGATTTTCAAAGAATCTTTTGGAGAAAAAGTTTTGAAATTGATTTCTGCATTTCAACTCTTATTGGTAAATCATATTCATTGGATCATCAAGTTGTCTCTCTTCAGTATCTCTTGTTGTAAATTCATTTTTGTATACTTGGTAGTTTGAAACTATTGTAAAGGGTTCTTTAAGCTTTTTCTAGAGTGGGTTTCTCTAGAGGGAAGAGTAGAGAAGGGTTCTCTATGTCTTGATCATTAGGAATCTAATAGGGTTTTAGATTTCTGTTCTTTATTCGGGGTTGATAAAGAGTGGTTGTTGTAAAGCTTGTAAGAACTAAAATTTTATAATAGTGGAACTCTAATCTAGTGCTGATTAGAAGAACTGGATGTAGCTTCTCTAGAGAAGTGAACCAGTATAAATTCTTGTGCTGGTTTTCTATTCCTGAAATTCTTCTTGTTATCTTGATCATTAATTCTTGGTATTATTTTCATTACTCAACAAGTTCTGTTTCGAAGCAATTGTTTTTTGGGTTGAGTGGTTTGATTGATTTGAAGCATTCTTGGTTTAATTGTGATTAAGATCCTATAACTCTGATTTTCTAAATAATTTTAAAAGACCAAGCTTAAACCAATTCACCCCCCTCTTGGTTATTGTGGGTATTCCTATTGTTTTCATATGTGATGTTGATATACATGGATACCCACAGGGGTGTATGACTGGTCATCCTTGCGGGGAAGGATTTGATCCTGGCCATGGTCATACATTGATGGTGTCGTGGTTATATGCTATGTATATACACGTGGGGTGCAATGACCGGTTGGTTATCCTTTCGGGGAAGGATTTGTTCCTAGCCACGGTCAGTGCATTGGTGAGCCCACATTGGTGTGTTAGGTATGTACATGGGGGGAGTATGATTGGTCATCCTTGCAGGGAAGGATTTGTTCCTGGCCTTGGTCATACATTGATGATGCCCATGTTTCATACTTCATGTACATGGATGAAAATAGAATAAAGGCACTCGCGTACCTGTGGATTTTAGTGGGCTGAGAACACAGGTACTAAGGGGTCATCAGGTTTGGAATTCCCTAGCGACACTGGCTAATCACCAGGGGGGAATGGCCAGTGCACGAGAGGTTGGCCCTGATAGGTGATGAATCATTTTTCCTGTGAGAGGCTATTTCCAGGATATGGTACCACATTGCATGCTGATAGATGAGTCAGGTTCATACATCAGTCGGTGCATGATTGTTTGAGTTGTGAAATGCATTGGATGATTGGTTTGTTGAGTATGTATTGGAATAATGGATTTTTGTTAATGATTGTGGTGAGTAATGTTATTTTTTTCCAACTGCTGCTATCTGATACTTGTTGTTTATGTATGATAAACTCACCCTTGTTTTTGTTGTACCGTGTGGTTGATACTTGTGATGATCATGAACCTTTGTTCGTGTGAGCAGATGAGCAGCAGTAGGTGACTCTGGAGAAGGATTCTTTTTGATTGGAACCGCCAAGCCGACGTAATGACGTTGGATTTCTTTTTGGGAAAGAGTTGTGTTTTGTTAATCAACGCTTTCTTAGTTAGTTCTTTGACTTTTTGTTAGAAATGTAATTTCAGTTATATATACAAGTAAAACTAAAGGAAGTTTTAACGTGTAGATGACATCTACTGATTTAATATATATGTACATATGTGATTAATTATGTAATTATAATATGTGTATGATAATTGTATTATCGCGAAAAATTTGCTACCATTTTCATAATCAAATGAATGAAGTTTTTTATTAAAATTGGGATATGCACGATTAAGAGTTAGTGATATCGTAGTGACGAGGCAAGTTGTTACATTTATCACAAGACATGTGCTTTTATGAAAACCAGAAATGCAAGCCAATGAATGATGTTTATGCAATGCAATAGATCATAGGATGAAACACTTAGATGTCTAAAGATTACATATGTCTCCAATTGAATGGCATGTAAAAGCAAAAACTTATCCAAGACTAAGAGGATCGGACCCAGTTTGTGAATTCACCCAATTCAATTAGATTTTTTTTGGATTAGATTGGTTTTAATTTAATGAACCTAATTAAAGTTGGATTAAGGGACAGGTTTTGACTTTTGGACCCAACCTACATATAATTAAATTATTAATATAGAAATCTTAAACTAAGCACACCTATTCTCAAGGTCATACATTGTTTATCTTAAGATAATACATTATTTTGGAATTTACCTTTTTGTGTTTATTTTAAGGTAACAACATTATTTTATGAATGATATTATGAGTATATATTTATATTTTTTTTTTCTATTTATCATATTAATAGTACAATGTTTTATGAATATTGATTTTTAAAATATTCTTACTATTATGTCAAAAAAACAATATCCTTACTATTTTTGAGTTTGAGTTTTTTTATATTTTTTCTAGAGTTGAAGAGGTGATATTTTTTTAATAGTCCAACACGATAATCAATCCAATCCAATTTAATCCAAGTTGGATTGGATTGACAAAATAAAATGGATAAACCTAATTCAATCCAACCTAATTTAATTGAATTAAATTGAATTGAGTTAAAAAATAAACAAAATTCAATTCAACCCAAGTCATTTACACCTCTATGATCGATCACACTAGTTTGAGTGTAAAATTTAAATGTTAGTGTAAAAAATGGTTAATATTATTTCAAATTAAATTATAAAAAAATTATACTAAAAGTGGAATCTTCTCCAATATATTTTTGTTAATGGAAAAAAATCAAAATATACTTTCGATGATGCAGGCTATCATGGAAGAGCTTATTGGATCTCTCACCATGAGAAAGAAGTTTGAGCCATAGATATTATAACTTTTAAATTGAAGGCTAAGATTTTTCTTGTTTTTATTTTCTTTTTCTTTTTCTATCACTCATCTATGTTTTTACCTTCCCCCTTCCCCTTGCATTCAGATCGACTATGCCACCATAACACAAATGCACCACCACCAAAAAAATATCACGAGCCACCCGCGTGTCACCATTTCGGCGTTACGGGCAATGGTGGTCAACTCACAGAACCTCCACCTCTCCGATTTACAATCCTTGTAAGCACTCATCGCACCTAATCCTAAATCATCACCTTCAACTGCCGTACGAGAGTGGTACAACAAGCTCAGATCTGGAAAAAATCAAATTCAGATCTGAAATTGCAATTTTACATGAATAAATTTGATGCCCTTCGTGTGGGTTTTGAAACCCAGTTCAACAAATCGCTCCAGTATCCAAACATAAATTATTTTTATTGTTATGGCACATTGGACCAAGTCAGAGGTGAGGGACTCGAGGTCGTAATCAAGAAGGAAAAGGGAGGAGCTGTCGGGAATTATTTCAACCGCAAAGCGCCATCGTCAACAATGGTGCAATCTCTTTTCTATTTTGGATTAAGTTGGGGATTAGCGTACCAGTATGTGAGTTCATTGTATTTTCCTGATGAATATAGACAATTAGACACAAACTTCACAAAAAAAAAACAGATAAATTAAACTTCAATGATGATACACCAGAGGAGATAAGAAGAGGATGGTGCATTGGAGAAAGATTCCCTATGAGAGAGAAAGGAACATTTTGGATTAGGGATAGTTTAGAAAATTGGAAAAGTAAAAGAAAGATTAAAATATCTATCATTAATTTTTAAACTACAACGGATAAAGTTTACTTTCCCACTGTGAGAGACCTAAGGAGGTCTCCCATGCTTTCTTGCATCTACTTTCAGGAAAAATAACCTAAATAATACTTTTTCAATAAATAATTACCAATTTGGTGCTAGTTCAAAACTATTTACCCAAATGGGGCTGCCAAACACACCCAAATTATTCATGCCCAATTTAGGCGTGACTAAGGGGAAGGGGGGGTCACGCCTAAATTGGTTATGACCAGTCACGCCCAATTTGGGTGTGTTTGGTCCCTATATAAACCAAAAAATTTTAGGGTTTAGGGGTTTTTACCATTTCACCTTCTCTCTAAAAGTTTCTGAAATTTTTCTCTAGAGTTTGTGAGTGGGTTATCTCTGCAGTGAAGCTCTGCCAACAAGTAAGTGAATTTAATAATTTTGCATATTATTGAATTATTTTGTTAGTGACGTAGGTAATTTTTATCAGCGTAGATGTTAGCTTCGTAGAAAATTGTTAGAGACTGTTACATAGAATTATTTTAGATTATAGGTTAGTTTAGGGTTAGAGTTTATGGGTTAGGGTTTATGGTTTAGGGTTTAGGGGTTATGGTTTAGGGTTTAGGATTTAGGTCTTGAGATTTAGGGTTTAGGGGTTAGGGGTAGGGTTTATGTCTTGGGATTTATGGTTAGGGTTTATGGGTTATTGGTTATGAGTTAGGGTTTAAGGTTTAGGTCTTGGGATTTAGGGGTTATGGTTTAAGGGTTAGGGTGTAGGGTTTAGTGTTTAGGGTTTAGTTTAGTTTAGTTTTTAATTTAGAATTGTTTTACTAAAGTTATTTAGTTCATTTTGGTTAGGACTATTTTATTAAAGTTATAGTCTAGTTTAGTTTATATTTTGATTAATAGGAAGAATTAAGTATGTGTATTAAATTATTAATCATAATTTTGATTTATTTAGGATAATTATTTGTAATGTAATTTAATTTGAAGGTATTAAATTATTAATCATTAACATAGTCATTTGCAGGAGAGCTTACAGGGCCAGTGCAGTTTATGTTGGTGCCACAGCCACCTATTTCGCACTTTCCATTGACCTGGATAAATTTATTTAAACCTCTTCTCCAAACCCATTTCTTACACCTTATCTTCAAAATCTCCTATTATTCTATTTTTTATTTTGATGATGGCAAGAAATGAGTTCAAGTGGTGAGTGTGCTCGTGTTGTGTTATTTTTTAATAGAAGGAAAGTTGAATGGCGACAGGGTGTTGTTTTTGAAGGAGAGAAATGGTCGATACGTATCAAGCGAAACTCAACATTGGGTGAATTGCATGAGAAGATATGACAAAAATTAGGTTTGAAAGGCAACCAATGTATCACTTTGCTGACGATAAGATTATGGCAACATGAACAATACATGGGGTTTCAAGTACTAGATGATGAAGACATAGAAATGGTAATTGAAGAATTTTTCAACCAGTCAGGGAAAGATTTTTTATAGTTGTACGTTGATTTTACTAGAGCAGAGGATGTTGTTTTACCCATGAGGTCAGTTGCATTAAATGCTGCACATAATAGATCATCATATGCCGCTCCAGTTGTAAACGTGTCTAAGGAAGATGAACATGACCCAACTTGGGTTATGGATGACGATGAAGAGGATGACGATGATGAAAATATTGCAATGGAAGATCGTGTTCTTGAGGAGGATGCTAGTGCGTCGGAAATGATGAGGATTGTGGTGTGCATGCGACTGAATTTCAAGAAGATACTGATGTAGGGTCGCCTCAACCGGACGTTGGATCTACTAAATCGGAACAACCTATTGAAGGTGTGTTAGATGACTAAAATTAATGAAAATGTCGTCATATATGTATATTTGTATGTTATACTATTTTATTTGCTTGATATGTTTATTAAACTGATTTTGTATGTGCACCTGGTGAGCTCATTCCTTTTTGGGATGAAATTCCACATTACACATATATTGATTGGAATCATCCAAGCGAAGAATAATCTTTTACCGGTTCTACTTCGGGTTCGGGTTTAGTGCAGGGTCCATGGCAATTAGGGAATGAGTTGTTTGTTAAACAGGAATTTGACTCCAAAAAGGACGCGCAATTAGCAATTAAGCGGAACCTCATGAAGAAGCATCAAGAAGCATTTGTGGTTAAGAGCAAGCCTAACAAGTTTAGCATGTGGTGTATTGCTCATAACAAGGGTTGTCCCTGAAGGGTTAGGGTAATTAAACCAACGTACGGTGAGAAGTGGCTTGTTTGAAAATGGGGTAGAAAACACAATTGCCTAAATGACCATATTCCACAGGGTCATAGACAACTTGATTCTGATGTTATTGCTTCACTTGTAGCAGGTATGTTTTTATTTAATTTACTCTATATGTAGTTAGTAATGGTTCTTTAAGGTATGTTATTAATGTGAATGTTACAATATGATTGTTAGGAATGATTAAGGAGGAACCGTCTATGTCAATTGCATTGGTTCAGGAGAGGGTCAATCATTTGTATGGATTTAAAGTTTCATATTGAAAGGCATGGTATGTGAAGCAGAAAGCAATGGGAATGATTTATGGGGATTGGGAAGAATCTTATGCATTTATGCCCAAGTAGTGTCGCTACATGCTTCATTTTTCACCAGGTTCTTTTTATGATATTCAAACAAATGAGTATTTTGTGAGACATCGATTGATACGGGCAAAACGTGTGTTTCATCACATTTTCTAGACTTTCAGACAGTGTTGCAAGGCATTTCATTTTTGCAAACCCATTATTCAAATTGATGGGACTCATTTATATGGAAAGTATAAAGGGAAATTGTTGATTGCCATGACTCAGGATGGAAATAATGAATGTCTGCCACTGGCATTTGCCACTGTTGAGGGGGAGACTTTGGAAGCTTGGAAATACCTCATTGCTAACGTTCGCTTCCATGTTACCCAAAGGCAAAACATATGTCTCATTTCAGATAGGCACCGGAGCATATTATCTGCTGTGGAGAATCATGCTGGTTGGCAACCACCTTATGCGCATCACGTGTTTTGTCTTTGTCATATTGCTAGTAATTTTAATCAAAGGTTCAAGAATGAAAAATTGAAGAAGACCTTGATGATTTTCGGTATGCTTAACAACTATTTTGAATATATTAAATGGATATATCTGTAACTGAAATAGTGTTAATGGTATGATTCTTTTGTAGGTTATACTCCTTTTATGGTTGATTTGGAGATAGCGTTTGCACGGTTTAGTGATACCAGTCCTTAGGTTGCAGAATGGATTGATAGCATCCCTAAGGAAGAGTGGACACATGCATATGATGTAGATGGGAGAAGATTTGGCCATATGACAACAAACTTGTCTGAATCAGTAAACAAGATGTTGAAGGGAGCAAGAAACATGCCTATCACTGCTCTGGTGAAGCACACGTACAGCAGATTGGTTCATTATTTTGTATGCAGGGGTAAGGCAGTTGCTTCACAAGTTGACCATTCACAATGGCATTGCAAAACTGTGGTTGATGCTATGAGGCATAATCAGTCCCTTGCTATAGGCCACCATGTACGCACATATAATGTTGATCAAACATTATTTGAGGTTGAGAAGGGCTAGGAGAGGTCATATTCAGTCAACCTTGCAGAGCGTTTTTGTCAATGTGGCAAGTTTAAGGCCTTCAAATATCCGTGTAGTCACGCCGCAACTGCTGCTTTACATGTTCGTCAAAATCATTTTCAGTATGTGGATGATGTCTTCCTGGTAACTAATTTGGTTCAGGCTTACTCATTTCCATGGCAACCAATTGGTAATGAAGGTGTTATTCCACCGAGTGAAGGTCCCGTTGTCATACCTGACAGAGAAAGGTTGCATGGAAAGGGTCGTCCAAAGTCCACTAGAATACGTAACGAGATGGACGAAGTCGAAACAAGTCAAATGCAGTATTTGCAAGCAAGTTGGACATAATCAGAGAGCTTGTCCTAATCGTCGTGCTAGTACATGATTTTGTAATGATGCTTCTTTAAATAGTAGTATATTAATGTATTTCATTTAAAAAAATCACAAATTTGTTGAAAATATGTTAAGACATTCATCATTTGCCAATTCGTATATGTGTTTGTTTTTTTTTAAAAGTAGGGTTTTTTTTGAAATTTTTCAATTCTAAGTAGTATTTAAACACATGTAGGCTGGATATCATAATAATTAAAAACACCGTGAATAACAGTAATTGAGATGAGAGACAGATAGACAAACGACAATAAACACTACTTAATAAAACAAAAATAATGGAACAGACAATTGAAATAACAATAACAATTGAAAATAACCAAACTTAATAAAACGAAAATAACAATAAAAATTGAAAAACGAAAATAACCAGACTAATCATACTTTCAAAGATGTTGTGCAGCGGGCATGTGTTCTTCCATTTGAATCAGTCTAGTGAGCATGATGCCCAACATTTGCAGCGAAATTGTCTTCTTCCATTTCGATAACTGGTTTGTAAAAATTAGCTAAAATCTATATTGACTAAAACGTTTCCAATAGTTGGATTCTGCTAACATCTTTAACACGTCTTCATCACTTTTCAACTCTATTATGTGATATTCGATTGTGTAGTCTGAATATTTTGCATGGGCTGGCTGTCGAAAAAACAATTTTCTAACCACCTATAAGTTGTGAATTCCATAAAGGGGAATCCCAACAGGCGCAACTTGCTTGATGACATCCTTGAGTGTTTCAATGTTGCATCCTGAAGGAATTTCAAATGTTATTGGATTTGTTCCAGTAAAGGAATAACCCACAAAATCGGCTTGTCGTGGTATGTTCCACTTGCCGTTGTAATATAGCATTGCATCATGTGTGGGGACGATGGTGGATCAAAGTAAGTTGAGTATACCATTGTGTTCTGTTTATGGTACATAATATTTCTATAGGGCCAACACTTGGGTATTGCTCATTGCACATTAACATTGTTGAAACATCATCATCATTTGTGAGTTGCAGAGAATGAAAAAAATATTGTTGACCTACATCTAGGGATGGCTATCGGTAGTTGACTTCATCAACAAATTGGTCATTGGTTAGCATAATGGTGTTGTGCATCCTACTCTTAAGTGTCTAAAAAGAATGCTCATTAGGAACTCGCATTGGTATTGGAGTAGGACATTGAAAAGAAACACCTGTTTGGTCGTGTTTGATTGATCCATTTGGAAAAATGAATGCTAGTTTCGAGTTAGCAATGGTTTGAGTGCTTGTTTCTCCTAAGAATGCCATAGTATTAAGATTGAATGAAAGGAAGGAGGTATGTTGTGTGGGACTGTGTGGTTGTGTTAACGGTGTCTTGTGTTATTTATAGTTGTGTGGTTGTCTTTCTGATAGAGGCATGTGTGTATAGTGTAATGTGTTGTGAATTTCAACTGAGATTTTACCCTTATACATGGTGTAGCAGGCATGCATGATAGTGTTGTCAATGTCATTTTACAGTTCCACATGGTGTAGCAGGCATGAGTCATAGTGTTGGCAATGTCATGTTACAATTTGACATGATGTAGCAGGCATGCGTTCTGTCAAATTTATTGGCCACCGTATGAAGGAGCGCCTTGTGTTTTAATAGCATTGGTCATAGTATTGTCAATATCATTTTGCAGTTCTAAATGTTTTTTTTGTTAATAAAATTAAAAAAAATAAGTGGCATGGGACTGGGAGGGTGTGAAAAGCATTGACCAATGTTAGCAGGAAATCACGCTGACCCTGTTATTGAGGAAGTAGTGACTTGACTGACCCTCGAACCCGAGAAGGGTAACCTATGACTCTGTTAATCTATGAAACATCTTAATATTTTGATGTTTCCATTAGTTTAATTAACAAGTTCGTGTCTGTGAACAACATGAAATTGAATTCATGAAAAATATTTATAAGAGAATTTTTTAATCATTAAATATTTATTTGAATCTCAATATTAGTTAAAATTACTTTCATAGATTAAATTAGTTAAAAAATAAATTTATAAATACTAACTCAAAAAAATTAAAACCTATGTAGGTAGGATAACGTGAAGAAATACCATGCCCAACGAAAACCTATGTATAGTTTAAGCTCTGAAAACGATTGATATCTCTCTAAGCTAGTAGCACGAGAAAGGGAAAAAAAGAGAAAGAAACCAAGCCATACACAAAATCTATGACTTTGGTGGCCACTGGTAATGATGCCCCTGACGATCAGGTAACCTCCGTCTACCACGGGCCCGAGAAGGGGCTGCCTGAGAAGGCTCTGCAGGTGGGTATGGACTTACCTGCTCTGGCGATGATGGTCGGGGATAATCAGGAGGTGGGGTGCCATGTGGTACATGTGATGGCCAATCCCCACAACTGCTTGGAGAATAATCAACCTGAGAGAGCAGGTAGTCAATATCGGCAGCACTCCAATCCGCAGCAGGTACGTCACCACTGCTCCCTGTAACATCCAAAAAATTTAAATATGTCAATTAGAGATAAAAAGGGAAATTACAAAAATGTTTGAAAAAGATTGACCATATTACCTTTTCCTTGAAAAGGAAATTATATAAATACCCTTAGATATTTTGGTTAGATATTTTGAAGTGGATTTATGTGCAACAGCCATAGAATAGGCATAGCTAAGTGAACTAATAGAAAGAAAAGTTTGGTAAACCAAAGTCAATGGTAAGTCAATGGACGTAAGCTTTTTGGACCAACCTTTCTAGGTGGCCTTCAAGGTGGAAAGCAAGCATTAAATGAGGGAATCTTGCCAATAAAAATCTAGTTTCAGCAAAGACATAAGCACCAATCAAATTGTGTTTCGTGTCCAAGCCTTTCCACATGGCATAAAATCAAGCTTAGGAAATCATTGCTTTTAGAAAATACACACCAACTTGAAGGTGCAACTGCTAGTATATATGTACAGTCGTGGGTTTGTATGCCTTAGGTGAATAAATAAAAAAAAATCAAGCTTTAGGAAGCCTGTCCACATGCACATATGCCATTAATGAAGGGAATAGTGGTAATGATGATTAGATAAGGAAAATCTAGATATGTTCTTAGTCTATAATGACTTAGTCAACCTAGAAATTAAGCAACTACTAACTAACAATTCCTTTACATCCTAACTAAATCAATCAGTATAAATAGATTATAACACCCCAAAATTCTGCACGTAAGACCAGCACCCAAGACTCAGCCAAATTTATTTCCTTTGCATTTTATTTTGTTCACTTTCTCACTTCCTACCTCCTTTGTTGCTCCTAACCATGACATCTTCTACCACCTCACCTATCAGCCATTTTCTTCTTCAAGGCTTCATTTCCTAGAGGATTTTCCAAGGAAGACAACCCTTATTTTATTCCTTTTTAAGAATCAAACTCACTTGAGGTAGGCTAGGCTTCAATTTCTAGTTAAGCATTTGTTTAGATTAATTTATATGCTTAATCGGGCATACTTGTAGTTATTATCTAGGCTGGAAATTTATGTTATTTGAAGGATATTTTATGATGTGAAAACATTGATTTTAACCATAGGATAGGTGATGATTTATAAGTTGAAATATTAAGCATATTGGAAGTTACACTTGATGATTTTTATAAATGATTTGATGATCTATAGGGATGGTTAATATTAATTTTTTTTGAAATAAAGGTTGAATGGTATGGAGACAAATGGTTCAAATGCTTGAATATTAAATTTGAGGATGAAATAGTAAGGAGGTAAGTGATGATTTCCTTATTTACAAAAATATCGAAGCCCGGACAACCTGATCACAACTATCCAGGTTATACCATTCCAGATTCCCTCTTACATCCTGGCCAATCCGGGCATAACTACTTATGATACACCCATCCAGGTTAAACTCACCCCGACCATCCCAGATACAACTACTTATGTTATTACCCATCCAGGTTAAACTCATCCCGGCCATCCCGGATATCCCTATCTATGTTATAACCATCCATGTTAAACTCATCCCGGCCATCCCGGATACCCCTATCCAAGTTATATTCATCTAAGTTAAACTCATCCCGGCCATCCCAAATACCCCTATCCATGTTATATTCATCCAAGTTAAACTCATCCCGCCCATCCCGGATACCCTTGTCCATGTTATATTCATCTAAGTTAAACTCATCCCGACCATCCTGGATACGACTATCCATGTTATAACTATCCAGGTTAAACTCATCCCGGATACAACTATCCATGTTATAACCAATCAGGTTACAAACATCCTGGTTATACCAACCATCCATGCTATACCCATCCCGGATACACCCTGGCTACAACCAATCAGGTTACATCCCATCTCGGATACACCCTGGTTACAACTAATCAACTAAAGAAAGATAATGCCTGAAGGGTGATACAGTTAAGCTGAGCGCGACCCTAATGGTACCCAATGGGTGATACGGTTAAGTCGAGCAGGACCCTATTTTTATTAAAATCCACTATTATTGTTCACATGTTTTCTTAATAAACCGAAGTAGCTAGAATGATGACGATGACATTGTATGATGAGTCATTTTTTTACCTACTGGGAATTCTTTGGAATTCTCACTATTTGAGTGTGTTCCTGTGTCATTCCAGATAGGTAAATCGGGAGGAGCAGCTACAAATTGGGGACAAACTAGAAAATTTCTTTTAATGTTGCAGATTTGTAGTATTTTTCTATATGCATTGTAGTATACGGACATTAATATTATTGTTTGAAATATTAATTACAAGTTATTAGTAAGTTTGTAATTTATGAAAGAGACCAAAAAGTCTCTACAAGCTCCATATAAGCGTAATTCTCATAACATAGTTAAATTTCAAATATTGAGACAAGTTTTTCTTAGTTGGATTTGGTTAGAAAAATTTACATTAGTCCATGATAATGAATATAAGTATGAAAATTATAGTTAAACAACACTTAAACCACGACCAGTCTTGGCAACCCTCTTCAACACATAGCGTTTCCCATTCTCCCTGAACCAAACCATGTACTCATAGTTTGGTGAAAACAACCCATGCAGTAGTGGAGGCATGTTGATGTGCCGGTCCATAACCTCCCATCATTGTATAAAGGGTCTCAGCTTACGACCCCAGTTATCTTGTAGTTTGCCTCGCAAGGACAGGTCATGCACACCCTTCCGCTTCCTAGGCCTTTGTGGGATTGGCTGATCCCTCCCAAATTGCCACATGCATCTGTCTGGATGGGAATACTCAACTATGTGGAAGCATATAACTGGAGTAGTAGCCATCCACAACAGTCGCTGTTGCTCAGATGCACCAAGGAAGTGGTAGCCTGCATATGGTTCCCAAACCACCTGCACAAAAGAATTAAAACACAATTATGAAAGAATTGTGACCAAAATGAAAATTATCAAAGTACATCAACCAAAAGTCTTATAAATAACAGTATGTACCTCCTCCCGGGTAAGGGAATCTAATATTAGCCGATACCAAAGAAGCTCGTGTGCTCGGAACCAGGCTAAAGCATGAAACCTAATTTCAAAATAACTGACATTAGAATACTTATAATACTCATTAATACATACTTAATTACAGAAATAATAACACATACTTGTGTCCGTAATGCCACTCTAGCTGAGTAGGCTGAGGAATAGCTAGAGCAATGGGTGGGAATCTGAGCCATGCCCATATCTGAAGAAGCACGTGACACCCACCAATGTCACTTCTTTGTGGATCTATACACTCGCACATTTGTCTAAACAAATGTGCAAGGACCGCAGAGCCCCAACTGTAGCTACCTATGTCTCTGAAGTCCCTTCCAAGCAACGGGACGTAGCGATAGGTGACAGTGCTCCCCCCAGATCTATCGCATAGTAGCCATGCTCCAATCATACGCGCAATGTGCGCCTTTGTAAACCGCATGACTTCTACGAGATCCACAGCTACCTCACCCCAATGCGCATAATGTCTATCAAAATAAGACAGGCGAAGAAATCCACCTTTCAACTCACCCTCTGCCTGAAGAACATGACCAAATACTTCCTCAATGACGGTGGCCCAGTCGTCAGAGGTGGATCCGCTGACTACATTGTCGTCGCTGGCCAATCCTAATATACCAGTCACGTCTTCCAATGTGATGGTCATCTTTCCCTGTGTCATGTGAAATGTATGTGTCTCTGGTCTCCACCTCTCAATCAGAGTACTAATAAGCACAAGATCGATCTAAATTTTTTTAACAATAATCAATTCATATGTACAATTATAAACAAAATATTTTTGTAGTTTAAATTATAACAATATTTAATTTATTCAATTTAGAATTTCATACCTGAATATGTCGCATGCGTGCGACATGTAGGAATCCAACTTGCCCTAACATCTCAGCAACTATGTCAAGTATGTTGTCACAGTCTGGCCCCCCCGTGACTTTAACATGTCGAGTCTTCAACACTTGACATGTATCCCCGTTCTACACACCCTGTGAAATGTGTGTGCGTTGGGTACGCCTCTGCAAAACACCCCACTTATACGGGATAGGGATAACATAGGTCGTCGGATCCCTGGGCTCACCCTCATGATTGGATCCAGACCGTGAAGAAGCAAACGATGATGAATGAGTCATCTATGACTATCTTAATATAAATAAATTAATATTATAATTAATAATTTAATACCCTTATTTAATACTTCCTATTAATCAAAACATAAACTAAACTAAACTATCGTTTTAATTAAATAATTCAAACTAAACTGAACTAAATAACTTTAGTAAAATAATTCTAAATAAAAAACTAAACTAAACTAAACCCTAAACCATAATCCCTAAACTAAACTATCATTTTAATAAAATAATTCAAACTAAATTGAACTAAATAACTTTAGTAAAATAATTCTAAATAAATAACTAAACTAAACTATCACTTTAATAAAATAATTCTAAATTAAAAACTAAACTAAACTAAAGCCTAAACACTAAACCATAAACCATAATCCCTAAACCCTAAACTAAACTATCACTTTAATAAAATAATTCAAACTAAACTGAACTAAATAACTTTAGTAAAATAACTCTAAATTAAAAACTAAACACTAAACCCTAATCCCTAATCCTTAATCCATAAATCCTAAACCCTAAACTAAACTATCACTTTAATAAAATAGTTCTAACAAAACTGGGGAAAATAACTTTAGTAAAATAATTCTAAAACCCTAATCCCTAAACCCGAAAGTAAACTATCATCTAAAATAATTCTATCTAACAGTGTCTAACAATTTTCTATGAAGTTAACATCTACGCCAATAAAAATTACCTACATCGCTAACAATTTAATATGGACCTAACAATTTTCTAATTCAATAATATAAAATATTAAATAATATGCAAAATTATTAGATTCACTTACTTGTTGACAGAGCTTCGCTGCAAAGATAACCCACTCACAAACTCTAGAGAAAAACTTCAAAAACTTTTAAAGGAGAAGGTGAAATGGTAAATATGTGAAACAGTAAATTTTTTTGGCTTATATAGGGACCAAACACACCCAAATTTAGGCGTGACCCCCCATAGTTTTGAAACACCACCAAATTGGTAATTATTTATTAAAAAGTTATTATTTAGGTTCTTTTGCCTCTACTTTCGCTACACTTCCAGTTTGAAACGTACTCAAATATATTGATATTCAAAAGCTACTCAATCAAATTGATTAATATTAAAGTAATTAACTTAAAATTAGAAGTTATGAAACGAAATTAAATTGAAAACGAAAGATGTGCTTACTCTCTATCATAAAATCTTGTATCAATTAAAAACGAAAGTTATAATGTGAAAGTCTTATCTTTTTATATAAAATATAAATGCAATCTAGAGAAGAAGAGTTATTAAATCATTTTAATATATTAATTTTAGCGAATTAATTTCACGACTCGGTAAGGGAAGATGCAAAGTCATATATTTTTTGTTAGAATTTTATTTTATAAAATATTATTATAAACTTGTGCATAAATTATTAATAAATATATAATAATAAATTTAAGACATAAATATATTTTGCATTCTTAATAAATATTTATTTGTTTCATTTTTTCCTTGATAAAATTTTATTTTGTATTGAATCTTTAATAAAATAAAAATTTTGTTTTTTGTCCTTGACACTTTTTTTAGTCCACGATAAATTAGTGAATTTTGTGTTTGCTCCTTGATAAAAAAAATCATTTGTTATTAGCGGGACTAAAAGAAAATTTACTAATTTATAAGGAGCAAATACAAAATTTGTTAATTTATCACAAAGGTTAAATATTAATAGTCAATTTTTTAAAAACTCATTAAATGTAGTCCACTTTTTTTCTTTAATTTTTTATCATTCAATATTTTATAAAAAATATGTTAATTTGTGAGAGCAAATACAAAATTTGTTAATCTATCACAAATATTAAATATTAATAGTCATTTTTTAAAGTCCTATTTTATTCCTTTAATTTTTTACCATTCAATATTTCATCAAAGACTACAATTCAGTGTTAGTTGAGGAATTTCTAAAAATGTCCAAAATGGTTGCAAAATTTAATTCATATTATGAAGTTTCAATGAAGAGAAAGTTGAAATTTTTTTTTAATTAAAATTGATATAATTAAATGTGATTAAGTAACTTTTTTTAATTAGTATGAATTAATTTTTTATATATATTTAAGACCTAAATAAATAAGCATTAAAGACCATAGCGTCCAACAACTCAACATAACCAAAGCGAATAAATTCCATAACGAGTTTCATTACCTGACCTAACTCTGACTTCTTCAGTGTAAACATTATCCCCCAAAATCTAAAGGAAAACAAGTCAAAGTCAGAGGGTCAAGTCCCATATTTTGCAACCGAGTAGCTAGCATAGTATAGTCACTTGTAATTGGAAACCAAATTCTGAATACACATGGGATACACGATATCGAGCCCATGCTACCTAACCAAAAGCAGAAGGGTTTTGAAAATAATATAAAAAGCACACAAGAACCAAGACGGTGGTGACTTGGTTGATCTTGGCCAATTAAAAATTCTTAAATAATCAGAGTTAAGATTGTGTCACAAAACAATTCAAGAAACCTTTCAACCAATTAAACACCAACGAATGCAATCAAAAACTTTGTCTGTTGATTGTGAATTGTTGCACCAACGAATGACAAGTTATAACCACAAGAAAAGATAAAGATGAAATAGTCAATACAAAGATTTATACTGTTTCACTTCTCAACCTAGAGAAGCTACATCCGGTTCTTCTAACCAACAAGTTAGAGTTCCACTAATAATAATATGTTTCTTACAAGATCTTTACAACCACTCTTAATAACACCTAGATCAAGAACGAGATATCTAACTCACATAGATTCTCTGTGATCAAGACATAGAGAAAACCTATCTCTACTCTTACCTCTAGAAACACCTATTCTAGAAAAGCCTTAAGAAAAACTATTGTTATAGTTACACAAAAGAAATTCAAAATAATTTACAAACAAGTTGTATGGAAAGAAACCACCTGATGATTCACTACCGATGTATGCAAAAGATTACCAGACTTGAATCAATGGTGAAAGAAAACTACTTCAGAACTTTCCTTCCAAAATCCTTTTTTGAAACTTTGCCCAAAAAGAAATCCTTTTTTGAAATCTTGAAGCTTGAGGATTTGTGGGACTAACTCAAAATAGCACTTCGAATTTTTTCTTTCTTCAGAAAGCTTATGAAAATACATTAATAATTCATTGTGTCTTTTCAAAACACCCAACAACTATTTATAGAAAACTGTTTGTAACTGTCAATAATCGATAAATTCACTAATGTAATCGATTAAATTCACTTATGTAATTGATTATTTTACTAATTTAATCGATTAAAGTGTTCTTGAACTTTCTAGAAAATATTTATGAGCAATGTAATTGATTATTTCGCAATATAATTGATTATCATAGGAAATCTTTATTTCAAAACACGACAAGTAATCGATTACCACCATATCGTAATCGATTATCACAGGAAGACTATTCTGTGATTTTGTGTAGTGTAATCGATTAAAGTGTTCTTTAAAACTTAAGTAATAGATTACCATTTGTTGGTAATCAATTAAACCAGTGCGAAATTGTTTTTCCAAAATTTAAACATGGAACACTTGGTTTTTTATGCAATCATGAAAACTTTATGTTTCACAAAACTTATTCTTTTATGAAAACATGAATGCAGAAACATGAATGAGCTTTATGCAATGGATCATAGGAAGTTGAAAACAGTATGAACAACACACAATAACCAAGAGGGGGTGAATTGGTTTAAACTTGGTCTTCTAAAAATCTTTAGACAATCAAAGTAATCAATATTGTATCACAAATGAACCAAGAATGCTCCAACCAATCAAACCACTCAGCTCAAGAATGCAATCACAAAACTTTCACTTGTTTAATAAGAAATGTAGCACCAAAGAAGGACAAATTACAACAGCAAGAAAAGATTAGAAAGAAGTAGTCAACACAATGGTTTGTACTGGTTCACTTCTCACCCTTGAGAAGTTACATCTAGTTCTTCCAACCACAAATGTTAGAGTTCCACTAATAACAAATTGTTTTTACAAGCTTTTTACATAATCACTCTTAATCAAACCTAGATTAAGAACGAGACTTCTAACACTCTTAGAATCTCTGTGATCAAGACATAGAGATCACCCACCTCTACTCTTATCCCCTAAGAACACCTATCCTTGTAAATCTTTAAGAAATCCTACGTTATTAATACACAAAATAAACTTAAAAGAATACACAACAAAGTGTAAAGAAAGAAACCACCTGTGATCCAGTAAATTATATATGTAAATGATTTACAAGACTTGAATTAAAAGGTGGAAGATGTTACATTAGAACTTTCCTTCTACAACTTTTTTTGAAAGCTTACCCAAGAAGAAACCCTCCTTTAAAATCCTTGAATCTTGAGGATTTGTGGAACTTAACTATGTTTAGCACTTGGAATCAATTCTTGCTCAAAAAGTTAATGAAAGAACTTTGTAATTTTCATTGTTATTTTTCAGAAACACCCAACAACTATTTATAGAAATCAGTTTGTAAATGTCAATAATCGATTAAAACACTATTGTAATCGATTAAAACCACTTAAGTAATCAATTGTTAACAAGTTTAATCGATTAAAGTGTTCTTGAGCTTTTTGGAAAAGATTTATGAACAAAGTAATCAATTAAATCATAATGTAATCAATTATCACAGGAAGTCTTGTTCTAAACACGCGCCAAGTTATCGACTACCACAATGTCATAATCGATTATCACAGGAAGACTTTTCTGTGACTTTTTGAAGTGCAATCGATTACCCTTGTAATCGATTAAAGTGTTCTTGAAAGATTAAGTAATAATTACCACAAGCTGGTAACCGATTAAAGTAGAGAAAAACTTGTTTTTTCAAAACCTTAATCTTTGAACACTTTGGCTTTTATGCAATCATGCAAACTCTTTGTAAAAAGCTTTTTCACAAGACTTATGCTTTTATGAAAACATGAACGCAAAAACCATGTATGAGCTTTATGCAATGGATCATAGGAAGTTTTATCTCATACACAAATTACAACTATTAATCAAATTGATTTGGCATGTAAAAAAGCCTAAACACTTTGTAGACTTTGACACATAACTTCTTGATCCTCTTGAGCTCCCACTGACTCTAACAATCTTCCCCTTTTTGGCTTTGATCATGTCAAACTTCAATTGGACATGTTAAACCTTAGTGTTCTTCTTAGGAGAAAGTTTCCAGGAGCTTTTACTTAAACCTGGAAAATAATAAGCCTCTAGTCAAGACCAGGTGTTAAGTATTCTTTGCATAAACTCAAAACATCATAAGCATATGTGTTGCTCCCCCTTTCTTATGTAATTTCGTATCAAGTTAGATTTAGAGCAATGCTTATGTTCATTTAAAACAGAGCAAACATTTATCATTTGTCATTTAGTTTATCATTCTTCTCCCCTTATACTCTTTTAATCACCCAACATACTTCATATGTTCATTGTATATATGTTCATTTTTCTCCCCCTTTTGGCTTATCAAAGGCAAAATGTTCCAGTTATAATGAAATAAGCAAAGGAAGATGTAAACAACATAAAACCAAATTTTATTCATTTATAGAAGGTGTAGAAACATAAGATGAACATCAAAGATAAGTGCTAAACACAAGAGAAAATAAACAACACGACCAGAAGAAGGACAATACATCTACTAATCTAGAGATTATCAAAGTCTTTAAGATTCATCCTAGTCTCTATGTTCTCTAGCTTAGTGGTGATCTCTTCCAAACAGGAATGAACATCAGCTGAATGTTCATGATGTAGAGCTATTATCATTGCATCCATATTTTGAATCATGAGAGATTCAAAAGGGCTCCACTACTGCTCAGCAAGACCAACTTCAGCATCTTCTTCCTCAGCTTGTTGTTCCTATCAACACCTTCTTGAGGAGCTTGTTCTCCAGCCATTATCCATCCATTTGGGGTGTGCATCAATCCCAGCTTGGTGAGACGCTTGACAGTGACGAGGTTGGTGATGTTGGTGGTGTTGTCAACAATCTCATTTGACACAACAATCCCAAAGTAATCAATGAACCTTGAGACTAAGATAGCATAGGGGAATTGATAGCTAAGCAAGCTTTTAGACTTCATCATTGTCTCCTCAATGACTAGAATCCAATTAATCTTAGTTCCAATCTTCATCCCATACCCCAACTGTAGATCATCATATGTGATCTATGAAAACTCCTCAATGTGTCATCAATCTCCATAACAACTCCATTCACTTGGGAATGGAGGACACCATCCATGCTTGCCTTGGTACAAGTATAAAATGAAAACAAGGATGAACACACACAATTAACCAAGAAGGGGGTGAATTGGTTAAAACTGAGTCTTTAAAAATCTTTGAAAAACCAGCACCAGAATTCATATCGTATCACAAATAAAGCTTGGTAAAAACTTCAGTTTTTAATCAATCAAGACTCACCTTTCACCTTAAGTAATTTTAGAAACTTTTTATGTCGATCTTGAAAGAGATAAACCACAAGACAAGTTAGATTCAGATAACAAGACTTAGAAACAAGTATAATACCAAATCTATATTGGTTCACCCTCAAACGAGAAGCTACATCCAATGTCTTCTAATCAAAACTAATTAGAGTTCTACTAAATCAAATATGTTCTTTACAAGCTATTACAAGTGATTACCTTTACCAAACCTAGATAAAGAACCTGAAATTTAACATCCTATTAGACTTCTAATCACAAAGAACCTGAGCACCTACTCAGTTCTTTCCCTCTAGAGAACACTACTCTAGAAAGCTTGAAAGAAAACCATTTGAACTTAGAACTTACAAAACTAAAAGATACAAATCAACACAATGTAAGAGTTCAAGAGAGATACAACCTTCTAATCCTTAGTAGATGAATGTATGAATATTACCAATCAAATCAGGTTGTATGAATGCAAATGATGAAAAACCAACTCTCTTGTATATTCTTGTTGAATCTTGTTTAAAACTTCATCATCAATGAAGCATGTGACTTTGTGAATTGAAACAAGAAGAATGACACTTCAGAAAATCTATTTCTTGAACCTTTGAAAGCTTTGGGATTATTGGGAATTTCATAAGCTCAGATTACTTGACTTCTTGCAAATGCACAGACCCAATAGCTTTAAATAGAAAATAGATTTAACTACATGTAATCGATTAAAATGATATGGTAATTGATTATTTTAACAAATGTAATCGATTAATATGTCAAGTAATCAATTAAAGTGCTCTTGAACCAACATGGAAAACTGCTCAGAACAATGTAATCGATTAAAACGATGTGTAATCCATTAAGGCAGTTCGTGTCAATTTAGAAATAAGCCTATGTAATCGATTATGATTATTGGTAATTGATTAAAGCAGTCGAGCAAGGTTTTTGGAATAAGCCAGTGTAATCGATTATGATTAACTGATAATCAATTAAATTGTTCTTCAAGGCTTTTTAATAGATTACACAAGCTGGTAATCAATTAAGGCAGTGCACAAATGTTTTTCCAAAACTTAAATCATGAAAACTTCTTTCTTAATGCAAACATGTAATCTGGTATGCTTTGCTTAGATCATGAATGCATTTATGTGATTATGCTTATGCAATGCAAGGATCATTAGATAACTCTTTTGATCAATTCAACAAATTACAAGTGCCTTCAATTGATAGGCATGTAAAAAAGATAAAATATTCTTAAGGAAAGGCCTGTCTTGATCTTCTTCCCAGCTCCTCTTATATCCAACATAAAATACTTTTACCAATTTAGGGTAAAAAGTACCCTTCATCTCTAGCAACTTTGTTAGCCCTTGAGCTTGCAGCATTGCAGGGAATTCGAATCCCTTACTTACAAACCAGTCAAGCTCTAGATATTTTGGAGGCATCACAAGCTTGGTTGTATTGAACTGCATGTAGTTGTTCCTCTCAACTTCATAGGTGAACCAGGTATTTAGCCTGTTCTCAACAGCTCTAGAGGTTTGTTCAGCTTTCCTCTTGTTGGCTTTGATTTTCTTAGAGGAAGATGGGTTAGACATGGTGAGTGTTTTTGAACAAAGTAATAAGCAGATATTTGGTTAAAAGAGAAAGAGCACAAAGATTAGCTCATTTTCCTTAAGGGAGAGAGTGATTTTCAGGTGTGAAGATTTTAGCTTTTGAAAACCTGAATTTATAGAGGTTTTAAAGTTTAAAATTTGAATTTTAAAAACTTGGTAACAACTATCTCGAATTCCAAGAGTGTCTGGGGGGTTCACTGGACCATATTATGAATTTGAATTAGAGATAAGATGTTAGTTACATTTCATTGAAAATTGTGCAGATTTGCAAAAACGCCATAAGTAATCGATTACAGAACCCTCGTAATCGATTATTCCAGGGCAAAATATGACTCTAAACATGGTGTAATCGATTAATACAGAGGGGTAATTGATCACTACTAAGAGTTTAGAATTTGCAAATAACTCTCAAGCAATTAAGTAATCGATTAAAACACAGGGTAATCGATTACTCCAGAGAGTTTTTGTCTCTGAACTGCTTTTGAACACCAAGTAATCGATTAATATGACATGTAATCGATTACTCTAGATAGTTTTTCATTTTGAAATAGATTTTAAGTACTGAGTAATTGATTAATACGCATGGTAATCGATTACTCCAGAGATTTTTTGACTCTAAATTGTCTTTAAACCTCAAATAGTCGATTAATACGTATAGTAATCAATTAAAGCAGACAATTATGCAAAGTGAATAGTGTCATTCATCAGAATTCAAATTTTAGTCATATGTGATGCATAATCAATTTGTGAATGGTATTTCATGTAGTCAAACACACCATAATCATGCTAGCAAATATTAGATTCATCAAGAATACCTAGCATGTTCCTAAGATCATAGAATCTATCTCTAGCAAGAGGTTTACTAAAAATAACAGCCAATTGATTATTTGTGTCAGCAAACTCAATTGAGCAATTACCCTTTTGAATGTGATCTCTGAGGAAGTGATGTCTGATCTCTATATGCTTTGTCCTTGAGGGCATTATTGGATTCTCTGATAAGTTGATAGCACTTGTGTTGTCACATAGCAAAGGAATCTCTTTTAATTCAACATCAAAATCTTGCAATTGTTGCTTTAACCACAAGCTTTGAGCACAACAACTTCCAGCAGTAATGTACTTAGCCTCAGTTGTTGATAGAGCAACACAAGATTGTTTCTTGCAATGTCAAGAGATAAGTGAATTTTCCAATAAATGGCATGTTCCACTTGTGATTTTCCTATCTAATTTGCATCTTACAAAATTAGAATCTGAGTATCCAATTAAATTGAGTAATACACCTTTGGGATACCAAAGACCAACTCTTGGAGTTGATTTAAGATATTTGATGATTCTCTTGACTCCTATGAGGTGTGATTCTTTAGGATTATCTTGATATCTTGCACATAAGCATACACTCAACATTATATCTGGTCTACTTGCAGTCAAGTACAATAATGATCCAATCATCCCTCTATACTTTGACTCATCAACCTTCTTGCCTTTTTCATCTGAATCAAGGTAAGTTGAGGTTGTCATAGGAGTTGCAGCATCTATGCTTTTCTCCATGTCAAATTTCTTGATCAATTCATAGCAGTACTTTGTTTAGTTGAGAAATGTCCCATTCTTCATTTGCTTTGCTTGAAGTCCAAGGAAGAATGTTAATTCTTCCATCATAGACATTTCAAATTCATTCTGCATAGAGATTGAGAATTCTTTGCATAAGGAATGATTAGTTAAATAAAAAACAATATCATCAACATATATTTGAATAATAAGATATCATTGACAGATTTCTTAATGAACAATATTTTGTTCACTTGTCCTCTTATGAAGGATTGGCTAAGTAAGAAGTTGCTCAATCTTTCATACCAGGACCTAGGAGCTTGCTTTAATCCATAAAGAGCTTTCTTTAGTTTAAAAACGTGATTTGGATATTTAAAATCAACAAAATCAAGAGGTTGATCAACATAGATTTCCTCCTCAATATATCCATTAAGAAAATCACTTTTTACATCCATTTGAAATAGTTTGAAATCCATTAAACATGCAAATGCAATAAGTAATCTAATGGCCTCCAACCTTGCTACTGGAGCATAGGTCTCTTCATAGTCAATGTCTTCCTCTTGGTTGTAACCTTTTGCAACCAATCTAGTTTTATTTCTAACTATGATGTCACTTTCATCAATTTTGTTCCTAAAAACCCACTTGGTGCTAATTGACTGGTGAGAAGAAGATCTAGGAACAAGTTCCTAAACTTCATTTCTCTTGAACTAATTAAGTTCATCATGCATGGCAAGCATCCAATGTTCATCAAGTAAAGCTTCATCAATGTTCTTAGGTTCAATTTGAAAAACAAAAGCCATATCACAACATAAATTCCTTAGTGTAGATCTAGTAGATACTCATTTAGTCACTTCACCAATTATGTTGTCAAGGGAGATATCTCTTGTTGTTCTCTATTCCTCAAGCTTTTGAGTAGGTGCTGATTGATCCATCTCTTCATTTAGTTCATGCTTTTTCTTTTCATTTGATCAATTGAGTTTCACATACTCTTCTATTGTACCTGCATCATTATCACAACTCTTTTCCTCTTTTAAGGAGTCAGATTCATCACAAATAACATGAACAAATTCTTCCATGCATAAAGTTCTTTTATTAAAGACTTTATATGCTTTGCTTTGTAATGAATATCCAAGAAAGATAGCTTCATCAGCCTTTGCATCAAACTTGCCAAGTGACTCCTTTCCATTATTTAAAACAAAACATTTACAACCAAATGCTCTTAGGTGAGAAATGTTTGGTTTTCTGCCTTTATATAGTTCATAAGGAGTTTTCTTTAAAATAGACCTTATGAGTAATCTATTCAAGGTGTAGCAAACAGTACTCATAGCATCAGCCCAAAAATGTTTTGGCAAATTTGTCTCATTAAGAAGAGTTCTATCTCCTTCTTCAAAGGATCTATTTTTCCTCTCCACAACACCATTTTGCTGAGGTGTTATTAGAGCTGAAAAATTGTGGTTGAGTCCATTTTCTTCACAGAACTTTTCAAAATGCTCATTTTGGAATTCACCACCATGGTCACTTCTTATTGAGATAATTTTGCGGCTTTTTCATTTTGAACAAGCTTGACTAATTTTCTAAATGCAATGAAAACATCACTCTTGGATTTTAAAAACAAAGTCCATGTGAATCTAGAATAGTCATAAACTATTACAAGCCCATAGTAATTGCCTCCTAAGCTCATAGTTCTAAAAGGACCAAACAAATCCATGTGAAGCAATTGAAGGGGTCTTGAGGTGGAAACAAAGTTTTTATTTTGAAAATAGATCTTGGTTTGTTTCCCCTTTCGACAAACATCACATAGTTTTTCCTTTTCAAACTTAAGTTTAGGTAAACCAATGACTAAGTCTTTTCTAATAAGCTTGTTTATGTGATGCATGTTAATGTGACTAGCTCTCCTATGCCACATCCATGATTCATTAGTCTTACTTACTAGACAAATAATATTATGAATGAATGCATGTTCAATAGCAAGTATGTAGATGTTTCCCTTTCTTTTTCCTACATGAATGACCTCACCAGATTAACCATCACATATCAAGCATCAGTTATCATTAAAAGATATCTTTAATCCTTTATCACATGGTTGACTTATACTTAGAATATTGTGCTTTAAACCTTTCACATAGAGTACATTTCTGATCATGGTTTTAAAGTTGTCTCCTATATTGCCTTCACCTATTATCTTTCCTTTATTGTTGTCACCATAAGTGACAAATCCTCCATCCTTTAAAGTCAGATTTGTAAACATGGACTTGTCACCTGTCATGTGTCTAGAGCATCCACTGTCTACGTACCATAATGATGCTTTAGCTCTAAGACACACTTTTGATTCAGCACATGAGTCATCTTCATCAATGGTTGAAGTTAGGCAAACATTTGCTTCTTCATTCTCACTTGATGATTCAGAAGTTGTTGAGGCATTTTCTTCCCATGCAATGTAGGCTTTCTTGGATTTTCCTTCTTTGTTTGCTTTTTTTCACCTAACTGCTTCTTTAAAAAATATAGGACATTCAGATTTAATATGGCCTTGCTTACCACATTCAAAGCATTTGAAGTTGGTGTTATTGTTGTTGCCACTCATTTTGTTGAACTTGGTGAACTTTCTATTCTTGTTCTTTTTCATGAATTTGCTGAATCTTTTGACTATTATGTTCAGATTCTCATCACCTTCATCTTCACTTGAGTCTTCTTCTTTTTCCACATTTGAGGATGCAGCTTTCAAGACTATACTCTTTTGTTTCTTGTCTACATCTTTTGCATGTGTTAATTGAGACATTTCTAATTCATACTCAAGTAGCTTGCCAAATAGTGCAGCCATGGACATCTTTGATAGATCTTTAGACTCCTTGATTTCTATCACCTTTGGTTGCCATGATCTTGTTAAGCATTTCAAGATCTTGATGTCTAATTCCTCAGCATCAAATGTCTTTCCAAGACCAAGAAGATGATTTACAATGTGTGTGAATATAGTTTGGAGCTGAGATATGTTTTCAGTTGTGTCGATCTTGAACATCTCATACTCATGAATCAAGGCATTCTTTCTTGATCTTCTAACTTCATCTGCACCTTCATGAGTAATTTCCAACATTTCCCACATCTCCTTAGCACTCTTGCACCTAACAGTCCTGAAAAAGTCATCAGATGATAATGCAGAGGTTATCATATTCTTTGCTTTGAAATTGTATTGAACTACCCTATTTTTTGCATCTGTCATCTTATCCCATTCTTTGGGAATGATTTCATTATCAACAGTTTTGATTGGAATCAAATGACCTTTTTCTATTGTATTCCATGCACGAGGGTCATTTGATTGAATGAAAATCTGCATTCTATTTTTCCAAAAACTGAAATGCTCTCCTTCAAACATCAGAGGACGATTGAGGGAGGCACCCTCCTTGAAGGTAATTTGTATGATATTCATTTTCTTTGAAAAAAGATAGTGATCTTGAATAACACTTAAGAACCTGCTCTTGATACCAATTGAAAATAGTATGAACAACACACAATGACCAAGAGGGGGTGAATTGGTTTAAACTTGGTCTTTTAAAAATCTTTAGAATCAGAGTAATCAAGATCGTATCACAAATGAACCAAGAATGCTCCAACCAATCAAACCACCAATCTCAAGAATGCAATCACAAAACTTGTTGAATAAGAAATGTAACACCAAAAAAGGACAAATTACAACAGCTAGAAAAGATTAGAAAGAAGTAGTCAGCACAATGGTTTATATTGGTTCACTTCTCACCCTTGAGAAGTTACATCCAGTTCTTCCATCCACAAAGGTTAGAGTTCCACTAATAACAAATTGGTCTTACAAGCTTTTTACACAATTCCTCTTAATCAGACCTAGATTAAGAACGAGACTTCTAACACTCTTAGAATCTTTATGATCAAGACATAGAGATCACCCACCTCTACTCTTATCCCCTAGGAACATCTATCCTAGTAAAGCTTTAAGAAATCCTATGTTATTAATACACAAAATAAACTCAAAAGAATACACAATAAAGTGTAAAGAAAGAAATCGCATGTGATCCAGTAAATGATATATGTAAATGACTTACAAGACTTGAATTAAAAGGTGGAAGATGTTACTTCAGAACTTTCTTTCTACAACTTATTTTGAAAGCTTGCCCAAGAAGAAACCCTCCTTTGAAATCCTTGAATCTTGAGGATTTCTGGGACTTAACTGTGTTTAGCACTTGGAATCAATTCTTACTCAGAAAGCTAATGAAAGAACTTTGTAATTTTCGTTGTTATTTTTCCGAAACACCCAACAACTATTTATAGAAATCAGTTTGTAACTGTTAGTAATTGATCGAAGCCGTATTCAACCAAATTAATGCAATTAAATGCAGTACTAGGAAGTGACCTAGGTCATCTCTCAAGGATCGATT
>QARZ01000291.1:298837-316857 GCA_013407115.1 Glycine latifolia | reverse complement strand
AATTTTATATAAAATCAATCAAGCACGAGTGAGTAAAGAGAGGCGTTACACAGTTTCTTCTAATCAACACTAGATTAGAGTTCCACTATTATAAATTTCTATTCTTACAAGCTTTACAACAATCACTCTTTATCAATCCTAGATAAAGAATAGAAATCTAAAACCCTATTAGACTCCTAGTGATCAAGAACCAGAGAACACTACTCTGTTCTTCCCCTAGAGAACTCTACTCTAGCACAAGCTTCAAAGAACTCTTTACAATAGCTTCAAATAACCAAAAATACAAAAATGAATTTACAACCAGAGATAATGGAGAGAAACAACCTGATGATCCAATGAATGTAGATGCATATGGTTTACCAATCAGAGTTGAAATACAGAAATAGATTTCAGAACATGCTCTCCAAAACCTCTTTGAAAACTCTTACCCAAGAAATCATTCAAAACCCATGAAGATTAAAGAGTGGGACAAGAACTGAGTTAACCCAGAAAATCACTTTCTAACTTTGAGAAGGCTTGTGTATATTCAAAAAATTTGAAGTGTTCAAGTTGCAAAATCAGACAAGCCTTCATTCTATTTATAACAGTTTTTTGTAACAGACTGTAATCAATTACAACGTGCCAAATAATCGATTAAAATGGCTTATGTAATTGATTAAATTGTCTTTTAATCGATTAAAGTGTTCATAGCTTCATTCTGGGTTTTACAACGAATAGAATAATCGATTAAACTGAGCTGTAATCGATTAAAGAAGTAAAGTTCATTGTGAAGCAAGCATGTGTAATCGATTACAATTTTTGGTAATCGATTAAAGCAGTGAGGCATGCTTTTTTTTTTACTATGTAATTGATTACAAGAGTCATTAATCAATTAAAATATTCATCATGGCTTTTCCATATTTAAAACGAAGCAAATAATCGATTAAACCACTGTGTAATCGATTAAAGCAGTAAGATTACATTTTTCCAAAAACATTAACCATGACTTATTTGATTTCTTTTAAAAACATGAATAGCTTTGATGGCAGAAGAACCCAAATAATACATTTTTAATATAAATTTACCAATTTGGGGCTGTTTTGAAACATATTACAAATCTGGGGCAGTTGAACACGTCCAGACTGGGCTGGAGTGGTCACGCCATCTATAACAATGTTAATATTAATGAAACAATATAATAATTGGTAAATTAATAGCTTAAAATTATTAACTTAACATAAACCCCCAATTTTGTAAAACATAAACCCTAAAATTTGTGAACCCTAAACTCCCAATTTTGTAAAACCTCAACCCTAAAATTTGTGAACACTAAACGAACACTTATATCAACCCTAAACACTAAATTTTGTGAACCCAAAACCCCAATTTATGTCAACCCTAAACCCTAAACCCCCTAAACCCTAAACCTAAACCCTAATTTATGTCAACCCTAAACACTACATTTTGTAAACCCTAAACCCCTAACTTTGTAAAACCTAAACCCTAAAATTGAACTAACAAAACATTGTCATATCATTTTCATTTAACAACTAATCCTTGGACCCCGAACCCTACATTTACCAAACACTAAACCCTAAACAATAAATTTTCTAAACCCTAAACAATACATTCAGTCAGCCCTAACCCCTAACATTTGTAAACCCTACACCATTACCCATAAACCCTAAACCCTAAACCTAGGTTGTGTCAAACCTACCCCTAACCCTAAACCCTAAACCCTAAACCCTAGGTTTTGTAAACCCTAAACCATTACACCTAAACCCTATTCCCTAAATCCTACCCCCTCAACCCTAAATCATGCACATCAATACCCTACGCCTAAATCATCAACAACACTAATTATACCTAACATTTTTCTACAAATATAATAATACCTAACATTTGCTAACAATTTCGTATAGCCCTAACAATTCTATTATTTAATAATATAACATTTTAAATAATAAATTTACTTACTTGTTCGCAGAGCTTAAACACACGTATATCACCGCAAACTGACAGAGCTTCGCCGCAAAGGAAAATCTCTCACAAATCCTAGAGAGATGGACTAGAGAAAGCTTTAGAGAGAAGGTGAAATGTTACAAATGGTAAAAAGTAGCTTCCGGGAGGCTTTTATAGGCAGCTGAACACGTCCAGCCCAGTCTGGACGTGTGCAACTGCCCCAGATTTGTATTATGTTTCAAAACAGCCTCAAATTGGTAAATTTTTATTAAAAATGTATTATTTGGGTTCTTTTGCCTAGCTTTGATACTTTAATGAAAACATGTAAGCATGTTAACGATTATATGCATGCAATGCAAGGATCAAAAGATTGGTCTCTCATACACTTAATTTAAATTACAATCTTCAAGGCATGTGAAAAGCTCAAAACTTCAAATGCACAAGCTTCATCTTCTTGTTGCTCCCCCTGTATCCAACAATAAGAATATCATGCTTTCATAAGAAAAAAAATTACACAACAAAAAATACTTAATTACTATTTTAGTCCTTTAATTTATTTATGAAGTTCAATTTAATCATATTATTATTAAAAGGTTCGATTAAGTCTTCTAATTTTAAAAGTGTTTTGTAACATCCTCAAAATTATGTCTTGAATATATATTTATGATTGAATTATGGAAAGTAATGATAATTGGATACAAGAAGAATAAATTTATTTGAATATAAGCTGCCCAAAAACTTCCATTCCTGCCACCCGAATTGAGAAATTTATTTCTCTCTCAATTCTTATCCAAATTAGTTGTATGATGTATGGAATTAAAGATCTAGATGTCTACTATAACATATAAAAATTTCAGATAAATATAGTTTGTGTACGGCTTGCAATAATTAAAACATTAAGAAATGTCAGTGTAGAATGTCTCAACTTGCTGGCAATTTTGAAGTCTAGATTAAAAATGTTATGGTTAGAGTTTTACAACTCCAAATAAGGCATGTGATATCTTGTTAGAAATGTTAGGAAGTCTAGTCTAACATATTAAAAGATGGGAATTTATGGATTGGTAGATTCGTACAGAATAAATGAAGAACAAACCATGTGCTGTAAAACAATTTTTTTAGAAAAAATCTAGTTTTGGCAACTTTTAGCTCCTAGAATTTTGGCGCAAAGGCTAGAAGATTCAGCCTAAATTGGGACCAATCAAAAGTTCATGAATCCTCCTAAAGCTTCTCATGTGATTCAGCCATATAAATAAGCCTAGCTAAGTGATCTAATAGAAAGAAAAATTGGTAAACCAAAAGTCAAGGTGAAGTCAATGAATAAGACAAGCTGTCCAAGATTCTTGAACACGCTTTAGAACTGTCCATGTGGCAGCTACTTAACTTAAGAGCATGAGATAATCTCAGCCAAAAGCATGAGGACCAATTAGATTTGGTCTTTTGAAATAAACCCATGTAGCATGGACAGCCAAGCTTAGGAAGTCATTGCTTTTAGAAAAATAATTACCAAATTGAAAATGCAACTGCTGGAATATGTGTATAGCCATAGGGAGGTATGCCTTAGGTGAATCAAATAAACAAAATCAAGCTTTGGGCAGCCATCCACGTGCACATATACCATTAATAAAGGGAATATTGGTAATGATGATTAGATAAGGAAAATCTAGATATTTTCTTTGTTTGTAATGGCTTAGTTAACCTAGAACTAAATTAACTACTGACTAAGTTTCTTTCTAACAAATTACCTTCCATCCTAACTAAATCAATTAGTATAAATAGATTACAACATCACAAAATTCTGCACATATACCATTAAAAGAGTGGAAACTTTGCAGGAACGGGCTGAGGATCGCTACCTTCGTCATGTTTTCTATTGATCTCTTACTCTACACCATGATTGGTTAGTTTCTCTTAAGGATTGGATGTAATCTTCTTACCTTTATGTATTTCTTTTGATATTTGATATATGTATGAATTTTTTCTACTCATTCTGGTGATTTCATTATGTTCTTAATGCTTGAGTCTACTTGATCACTAGTTTCATGAAATTGGATTCTAAGTTTAACTGAAAAGTACTCTTAGGATTTGAACTAAATGATTTTACTCTTTATGTTACATTGCTAGGAATAGAGCATAACGTTTAGATTGCAAATAGCACGCAATTTATGATTGTAATGCTGGGTTATTTACTTCGTATGCGAGGGATCGATATTCAGTAAATATCTTTAGAATTCTCGATTGCGAGGGATCGATTCGGGGTGAATTAATGTGTGCATCAGTAATGATGGAAAATGATTTATACATGGTAATATTAATTTAATACTAAGGGTATGAATGATGAAAATGATGAAACTCAATTCTACATTCTCTTAAATTACTTTCATTTTATTAGTTTCCGTACTTTTTAGTTATTTTTCGTTATTTTCACAAAACACATAAAATTTCGCTCATACTTGTTGTACATAACTATTAAACTATTACTTTTATTTAAATTAACCGAATAACTCAAGTACCTGTGGAGACGATCTTTTATAACAAATTTTGTAACTTACTCGTTGTACATAACAAATTTATCAATATAATCTTTATTGTCCCACACACTAAAAAAAAAGTTACATATACAGACACACACTTACAGTGACACGTAATTTAGTGTAAGCTATAATCTAAAAAAGCATTTACCAACAGATACTTATGTGGGCAAAACCTTTATGAGTTTATTAAAATTTATGAACACTAATTAATTCCTTGCGCAAACTACCAACGAAAGTCTTGCAAGCTAGCCCATTTCGCAAGCCACCAACATACCCCTTTTAAAATAATCCAAAAGCCCAACACATTTCATTTTAGAGAGAACCTCCATGACTTACTACAAATTCTCTCAATTGCAAATATGATATATAATTGCTTCTCACACTTTGTTTTTGTGAGCAATTATCTTAATTTTTCTAGGACTTGTCTGAATAAATTGTTGTTTTTGTGAATAAAAACTTTATAAAATCATTTTAGAAAATAAAAAGAGTTTTTGATGTTTTTGTGTTAAATTTTGATATTACAAAGGCATTTTTGAGTTTAAAGGAATCATGAGTTGTAGACTTAAGCTCGCTACAATGAGATGAGTTTTTGCTACAGTGAAAGAGGACCAGTTATTAAGTGAAAGAATATAATGTGAAGAATCGTCATAGCGAAGCTGCACATCGCCACAATAAGTCTGAAGGCTAAAGACCATGAGTTGAGCAAGAATTCGCCACAGTGAGTACACCTCTAGCCACAACGAGATTGGGTCAAAAACATGGAGATTCAAGTGAAGTGTCCCTTGCAAAGGATGAAGATTCATTGTAGCTAGCAATATCCTTGCTATAGTGGAAGTCTGACGTGTCAGGAAAAAAAATATAGGATTCAGCTCTCATTAAAAGAGCTTATAACATCATTTTGAGGACTTTCTGTCAATTTTAGAATTTAGAAGTTTAGAATTATGATTTTCACTCTCTTCTCTCTTTTTCTCCATTTGTAGTTCTCAATTTTCATGTTCTTTTGGATCAAGCATGATCTATAGGAGCTAAACTTTGAAGTTGCCAATTGAATGAAGTAGTGTTGAAGTATGTGATTCTTCATTTCTGATTTATTTTCTTAGTTATGTGATCCTATTCCATTTTTTTTTGCTTAGATGCATGATTAGGCTTGATGAACCTAGCTTTTAGGGACTAAATTATGTGGAAACAAGTTTAATCCTAGATTTGAATTTGAATTGTATGAGAACTTGATTTTAGGAATGAAATCATGTTTTTGCATGATAGAGATTCATTGTTCATATTCTGAGTTTTAGGTTACCTAAAGAATTAGGAACCTTACATAGAAATCAAGGATTAGGCACCTAAGTAATTAAGATTAATTAATGTAGTTGAGACGTTGTCTATCGTGAACCAACTTAACAAATGGTGTATTGTGGACCACTTTTAAACATTGTTAGATTTACCTCATTCACACCTTAATACAGTGCACTCTCGATACCATATCTTTTTGCTCTCCTCTTTTGTCCTTCTCTCTTCCTCTCCGACAGGTTTACTATCGCTTGGTATCGTGAGAACCTTGTTCTATTCTCTGATATGTTCGCTGCCCATCACTACTGTTGGACACAATTTTCGATGAATCAATGGTGTGGCGATGGAGCTATTATAGGTTCTGATGCCATTTGCGAAAGATGATGGCGAAACTCGACCACAACCAAGCCCTGTCCTCCTCGATCAAGAACTACACTGCCACAATACCATGATCACCAAAGATTATGTCATCAAGATTGACAAAGGTGGCCAGTTCATCACTGATGTTGCTCTGCGAATCTCTATGCGCAAAAAGAGGTTGGATCTCATGGTTGATGGGTTCGCAAGTGTTCTATTTTTCTTTTTCTTTTAAATCTTTACATGTGAACGTTTTTTGTTTATGAACACATCAAAATAAATTGTTTGAGAAATTTGGATTTGGATTTGGTTGTGTTTTTGAGATTTTGAAGGATATTATTAGAAGCATCATTGACATTAATTCCATTGTTCTCGTTGTTTGTACAGAGCTTTGATTTCTGGAAATTAGAGGACTCAACATCCTAGCTGATCGAGTGATTCTTCCACAAATAGTGGATGAGATAAAAAAAGCATTAGGAGATTTGAGAAGCATTAATCAATTTTGGTTCTTCTATAAACCCCGTAGCTGCTCCGCTCACAACACCATCGATTTGTCAGAAATTGATGTGTCATTGACCTGAATCTTAACACCTTTTCCCTGATCTTCCTTACAATGGAAGTCAATCTTCAATTGAACTTCAAAACAGAGCATTCAACTCTTCTCTTGAGTGAGGCTGTTTATGTTTTTCTAGTTTCAGAAATGGATTGAGGAAGAAGAATAGGAATGAGTTGGAATGACACCATGGAATAGGAATTCCAATAAGTCTTGCAAGAATCACCACAATAGCTGGGAGGCCATTGATAAGAAACAAAAAGTTCTTGAAGAAGAACAAGAGAGAAAACTCTCACCACAATTCAAAAATTGTATTAATCATCCAAAGATCCTTACAATCAGTTTGTGAGTGGTTTATATAGACCACGAATTAAGAAGCTAAATGACACTAAATGTAATGTAAATGGAAATTGAAATGAAGCCCAAACGTAACTTGTAAGACAAGCTTTAGCTAAGTGACCTTTGGCTTCCCAAAAATGTGCAGTGGCCATCTCAGACTGGTATAATCGATTAATTCGCTATTGTAATCGATTAAATCAGTCAGAAACTGAAATAATCGATTACACTAACCAAATAATTGATTAAAGCAGTAAGGTCATGATTCCTGCTTACAACTAATATTCTTGTAATCGATTATTTCGACAAAATAATCGATTAAAGCAGTAAAGGGCTTATTTCTGATTGCTTCTAAACATCCTGTAATCGATTACACTAGCAAAATAATCGATTAAAGCAGTAGCAAGTTATTACAAATGTTTTATTGAATTCTTCTAACAAGTGCTGGAATTTATTGAATTAAATTGGATTTGGGACATCAAAATCTAGCTCTTGTCATCCTTGATATGGTGTGCAACTTTATGCTTGCCCAAATTGGCTTGAATATGGTCTTGAAGTGCTTGAGTCCTAGCTCTTGTCATTAGTCCTTTGAAGCTCACCAAAGGAAGTGCTTCAAGCTCCCCTTCTAGACCTTTGGCTTGTCTTGGACCTCCATCATACCCTCCTTCTTGGAAAGAACTTATCCTCAAGTTTGCCTCCTCATTTGTACCTACATCATACAAAGAAAGATCACAAATATTGAAAGTATTACTCACACCATACTCACTAGGCAATTCAAGTTTGTAAGCATTGTTGTTGATCCTCTCTAGAATTTTGAAAGTTCCATCTCCTCTAGGTTGGAGCTTGGATTTCCTTTCATGAGGAAATCTATCCTTTCTTAAATGAAGCCACACTAAAACTCCTTCATTAAAGATCATTTGCTTCTTGTGTTTATTGGCTTGCTTTGCATATTGTTCCATCTTTCTCTCCACATTGGCCTTCACTTGTTCATGCAACTTTCTAATATAAGAAGCTTTAGACAAAGCATCATGATTAACCATAGGAGAAGTGTTAGGTAAAGGCAATAAATCAAAAGGAGTTAAAGGATTAAAGCCATAAACAATTTCAAAAGGAGATAAAGAAGTAGTCTTGTGAACTGCTCTATTTTAAGCAAACTCAATGTGAGGTAGACACTCCTCCCAAGTTCTCAAATTACCTTTGATGTAGCACCTAAGGAGTTGTCGCAATGTTCTATTTACCACTTCGGTTAGGCCATCCGTTTGTGGATGACAAGTTGATGAAAATAAGAGTTTTGTACCAAGCTTACCCCACAATGTTTTCCAAAAGTGGCTAAGGAACTTGTGTCTCTATCACTCACTATGCTTCTTGGCAATCCATGTAGTCTCACCATTTCCTTGAAGAAAAGATTGGCTACTTCACAAGTATCATCACTTTTATGACAAGGAATGAAGTGTGCCATCTCTGAAAACCTATCAACAACAGCAAAGAGAGAATCCTTTCCCCTCTTGGATCTTGGAAGACCAAGCACAAAATCCATAGAAATGTCAACCCAAGGGGAGTTAGGAATAGGCAAAGGTGTATACAAACCATGAGGCATTAATTTAGATTTAGCTTAATGACAAGTAATGCATTGAGAAATAAGCTTATGCACATCATGCCTCATTTTTGGCCAAAAGAAATGTTCATATAAAATAGCCAAAGTTTTGTCCACACCAAAGTGCCCCATCAAATTATTCTCATGAGCTTCTCTAATGAAAATTTCTCTCAAAGAGCTTTTAGGAGCACACAATCTCTTTTCCTTGAACAAGAAACCATCGTGTCTAAAATATCCTTGATGAGCCCCTTTCTCACACAAAGCAAAAATACTAGAGAAGTCATGATCACTTGCATACAGTTTCTTTATGTGATTAAAACCAAGCAATTTAGTTTCAAGCATAGAAATCAAGCAATGCCTTCTTGATAAAGCATCCACTACAACATTCAACTTTCCTTGCTTGTGTTTAATTACATAAGGAAATTTCTCAATGAACTCAACCCACTTAGCATGTCTTTTGTTGAGTTTGCCTTGACTTTTAAAATATTTAAGGGATTCATGATCACTATGTATCACAAATTCCTTAGGTAAAAGATAATGTTGCCAAGTTTGCAAGACTCTAACAAGTGCATACAATTCTTTATCATAAGTGGAATAGTTCAAACATGCACCCTTCAATTTCTCACTAAAATAAGCAATAGGATGTTTATCTTGAATTAAAACTCCCCCAATGCCTACATTAGATGCATCACATTCCAATTCAAAAGAAGCATTAAAATTAGGCAATGCAAGAATAGGTGCATGAGACAATTTATCCTTTAATGTTTGGAAAGCAATTTCATGCTCTTGCTTCCAAGAGAAGCTCACCGTTTTCTTCATCAATTCATTCAAAGGAGAAGCAATGGTGCTAAAATCCTTAACAAATCTCCTATAAAAACTTGTCAAACCATGAAAACTTCTAACATCTTTCACACTTGTAGGAGTTGGCCACTCCATGATGGCTTTCACTTTCTCTTGATCCACTTGGACTCCTTGAGCACCTACTACAAAACCTAGAAACACAACTTGTGAATTGCAAAAATAACATTTATCAATTTCTCCATACAAAGTTTCCTTTCTAAGCACCTCCAAGACACCCTTAACATGCATTAAATGCTCATTTAAATTGGCACTATAAACAAGAATGTCATCAAAGTACACAACCACAAATTTGCCTATAAAGTCTGAGCACATGATTCATAAGTCTCATAAAAGTACTAGGTGTATTAGTCAAACCAAAAGGCATAACTAACCATTCATAAAGTCCAAATTTTGTTTTGAAAGTCGTTTTCCATTCATCCCCTTCCCTCATCCTTATTTGATGATAACCACTCTTAAGATCAATTTTAGAGAGAATAATAGCTCCATGCAATTCATCTAAAATATCATTAAGTCTAGGGATGGGATGCCTATACCTTATGGTGATGTTGTTGATTGCCCTACAATCTGTACACATTCTCCAAGTTCCCTCCTTCTTAGGCACAAGAATGATAGGCCTTACACAAGGACTCATGCTCTCACGGATCCACCCTTTCTCAAGTAGCTTCTCCACTTGTGCTTGTATCTCCGATTGGTGAAGTCTTATAAGCTGGCCTATTAGAGAGTGCACAACCTGGAATTAAATCAATTTGATGCTCTATGCCTCTCAAAGGAGGCAAGCCATTAGGCACTTCCTTTGGAAAAACATCATGATATTCTTCCAAAAGTGATTGCATAGCTTTGGGCAATTTTTCACCTTCCTTTTCAAGCTGTAAACAAAGAGAGTTAGGAAGCATATAATAAAGAGGTTGTTGTGCCAATAACACTCTCTTAATTTGCCTTTCACTCAAGAACAAGCTCTCTTTAATCTCATGAATTTTTTTGTTATCATTTTCCTTTTCCTTTCCTTTTTTTCTCACTATTTTTTTTTTCTTTGGCACCTCACTTTTTTTATCCTTTTTAGGTGCAGTATTTTTTTTTAACTCCTCAATCCTCTTTTATTTCATCTTTATTTGATCCTCACACACTTGTCTAGGAGTTAAAGGCCTCAAAATAATTTTCTTGCCTAGGTGCTCAAACTCAAAAGTGTTCTCCATGCCATTGTGTATCACTTTTCTATCATATTGCCATGGTCTACCAAGAAGGATATGACCAGCCTTCATTGGAACAATATCACAAAGAACATTATCATGATAAACATTAATAGAAAAAGGAATGAGCACTTGAGAATTTACCACCACTTCCCCACTTTCACTAAGCCATTGTAGCTTGTATGGCTTTGGATGCTTTGTGGTTGGCAAGTATAATTTCTCCACAAGTCTTGTACTAGCAGCATTGGTACAGCTCCCACCATCAATGATAAGTGAGCATACCTTGTCTTTAACCAATCACCTTGTGTGAAAAATATTTTCTCTTTGAGTCTCCTCTTTTTCTAGGCAAAAATTGCTCAACATTCTCCTTACCATCAAGAGATCACCCTCTTCTGCCTCTACTAGTGTGAGTTCTTTTTCTTCTTCACTTTAAGCACTAGTTGAGTCACTTGAAGACTCACTTCTTATGCCTCCATCCTCAAGCAAAATCATAGTTCTCTTGTTAGGACATTGAGAAGCAATGTGTCCCTTGCCAAGACACTTAAAACACTTGATATTGCTTGATCTTCTTGGAGTTGGCTCCACAATTTTTTTCCTTGGGCTCTCCACCTTTACTTCTTTAATTTTCTTAGGAGAAACCTCCTTTTTAGGCTTGTCCCTCCGGCTGGAAGTTGCAGCCCCATTGGAGAATTTGTAAGTTTTCCTCCTCTTTAGTTGTCGCTCCACCCTTTGAGCTTTGTGGACTAGCTCCTCAATTGTTGCATATGAATGTAGCTCCATCACATCTTGAATTTCTCTATTCAAGCCATGAAGGAACCTAGCCATTGTTGCTTCTTGAACCTCCACAATTTCAGCCCTTATCATCATCAATTCCATTTCCTTATAGTACTCATCAATACTTTTGGAACCTTGGAAATGTCTTTGAAGCTTGTTATGGACTTCTCTTGCATAATAAGTTGGAACAAATCTTCCTCTCAAGCATACCTTCAAGTCATCCCAAGAATTTACCCTTTGTCTCCTCATCCTCCCTATATCTACTTGAATTTGGTTCCACCATGTCAAAGCATAACCACCAAACTCCAAAGTTGCTAGAGTAACTTTCCTTTCTTCCTTAAAATGTTGGCATAAGAAAATTTGTTCTACTTTCATCTCCCACTCAAAATACTCTTCCGGATCATTATTGCCAAGGAATTTTTATTTTCACTCCACTCAATCCTCCATTCCTTCCATCTCTCTCTTCTCTTCTCACCTTCCAATCTTCATCATCTCTATTTTGCCTCCTAGGATTGTGTCTCCTATGATTTTCTCTTCTATTTTCTCTCCAATCCTCTCTCTCACTCCTCTCATCATAATAATTTCCTCCATAAGAAGAAACATACTCACTCAACCTCCTACCATTATGAGCCTCTCCATCTACACTTTCCATTGAATGACTCCTCCTTTGTATTCCCTCTATTTGGTATCCATTTTTGCATCCATTTTGGTTTCCAATTCTGTTTTCAAGTCTTTCATTTGTTTTGTCATGGCTTTCATCAACCTAGAGGTCCTAGGTGACAAAGCTTCTCCTCCACTTGAACTCATCCTTCAAAAAAAATGGTTAGCAAAACACAAGTATATAAAGAAATTCTCACCACTCTCTAAGTGTTTGCCACTCTTAATCTAGGCTCTTTCTATAATGTTCTCTCTTGCCTTTTTCCACTCTTATTCCTCTCTATAGTTCTTAAGCAAAAACTTCTAATCAAATCAAGCCTCTTTACTATAGTGAAATAGGAAATGATTCTAGGCTAGACTCAAGAGTCCAAAGAACAAGAAAACTCTAAGACAAAACCTTGGAAATTTTAAGAGACAAGCAACAAAGCAAAATTTAGAAAAGCACAACTCAAATTGGAATTTAATGAGACAACTCAAGGAATACTATGGCTGTACCAAACTGCACAAGGAGGATATGCCAAGTAAATTCAATTGCTAGAAGCCAAATTTCATCAAATTTGCATGTTATACAAGTTCACTTGATTTTGTTGTTCAAAGGAAATTTTTTGGAAAAATTTTGTAATTTTGCTTCTAAATTCTGTTTTTCTTTCACTTTTTTCAGCCACTAATCAATAATGTCTTTGGTTGTACACTTGATGTATTTCTTTTGCTTTTGATTGTTTCTTTCACCAATTTTTTTTCAGCCTTTGTTTTTCTTTTTGCACAAGTTCAAAAATCCTTAAGAAATTCAATGAATCACTAAAATATGATGTATAACAACTGTAAAATTTGCTTCTAACAACTCAATTCAGTTTAGGCATGAGAATAGAATCAAAACAAGTGGTTATACAACACAAAAACACTACAAACAAAAGTTGACAAGAATCAAGACTAGAAAATCAGAAAAATATAAAGAACACATGAAGAACATGAAGAACATAAGAACATGAAATCACATAGAACTTGAAGAAAACACTAAGGTTTTGTGGCTGAACACACTACAAGCCCCAAACCACCAAGAATCAAAGGAAAACAACAAGAAACAAGGAATTGACATGGATTTTCGTTTTTGGATTTGATGCAGAATTTTACCTTTAAAGAAAACCTAAAACTGAAATTTAAGAAGAATTCCACAAGGATTAAGCTCTGATACCACATGATGTGCTATTGACCTGAATCTTAACACCTTTTCCCTGATCTTCCTTGCAATGGAAGTCAATCTTCAATTGAACTTCAAAACAGAGCATTCAACTCTTCTCTTGAGTGAGGTTGTTTATGTTTTTCTAGTTTCAGAAATGGATTGAGGAAGAAGAATAGGAATGAGTTGGGATGACACCATGGAATAGGAATTCCAATAAGTCTTGCAAGAATCATCACAATAGTTGGGGGGCCATTGATAAGAAACAAGAAGTTCTTGAAGAAGAACAAGAGAGAAAACTCTCACCACAATTCAGAAATTGTATTAATTATCCAAAGATCCTTACAATCAGTTTGTGAGTGGTTTATATAGACCACGAATTAAGAAGCTAAATGACACTAAATTTAATGTAAATGCAAATTGAAATGAAGCCCAAAAGTAGCTTGTAGGACAAGCTTACCCTAAGTGACCTTTGGCTTCCAAAATATGTGCAGTTGCCATCCCAGACTGGAATAATCAATTAATTTGCTCTTGTAATCGATTAAATCATTCTGTAACTGAAATAATCGATTACACTATCCATTTAATCGATTAAAGCAGTAAGGCCATGATTCCTGCTTACAACTGACATTCTTGTAATCGATTATTTGGCCGAAATAATCGATTAAAGCAGTAAGACTTATTCCTGATCGCAACTAAAAAAATACTGTAATCGATTATAAGGCCAAAATAATCAATTAAAGCAATAGCAACCTATTTACAATTGTTTTATTGAATTTCTTCTAACAAGTGCTGGAATTTATTGAATTAAATTGGATTTGAGACATCAAAATCCAGCTCTTGTCATCCTTGATATGGTGTGCAACTTCATGCTTGCCCAAGTTGGCTTGAATATGGTCTTGAAGTGCATGAGTCCTAGCTCTTGTCATTGGTCCTTTGAAGCTCACCAAAGGAAGTGCTTCAAGCTCCCCTTCTAGACCTTTGGATTGTCTTGGACCTCCATCAGAAATTGTGTCTGATAGCGGTGAGTGGAGGAAAATTGTCAGAGAACGGAGGAGGGTTCTAGTGGTGGCAAGCGACAATGAACCTGTCAGAGTGGAGGAAGGAAATGAAGACAAGGAGAAAAAAAGAAAAAAGAAAAACTATGGTACCGAGAATGCACCGTATCAGTGTGTGGATGAGATTAATCTAATGATGTTTAAAAGTGGTTCACGATGGTTCATTTGCAAACTTGGTTCATCATAGACACTGTCTGTAGTTGAATCTTGGTTGCACTGAACTAAGAAAATGATTAGAATTCAAGTCAAAAATGTTGAATGCTACGGATTTCAAGTTAGCAATGTTTTCTCTCTTTGATTTCCATTTTCGCTCTAAAAATTCTGTTAAAAAACCGTAAACAATTATTTTCTCGTTATAGCCAACTTAGCTCTCACTACAATGAATTTGTCTTTTGAAAATTGAAAATATTGATCCATTTTCCATAACAAATTGACAACTCACCGCAGTTAATGCTTCTAATTCTTTCATTCTTTTAGATAACATTATTTGCTTATTTCCTAAATATTGCACCAAGTCTCTATGGATATGATATTCAATATTATCATTTCTTTACAACTAGATTAGGTATACTTGCCTAGTTCACAAGTCAATAAGAAACTTGTGCCGTTGTCGAGGACTTGTGTCTCAATGTTTAGGCAATTGATAATTTTGTTATCTATTAGTTAGTTTAGATTCTGAAGTTTAAATTGATATTCCATTCATTCTTTTATTTCTACTGGCTAATGTGATTATTAATTTCATTCATTCTCTGTAAATTAACTTTGTTTCTTATATGTGTAGCTTGTTGCCTGTGTAGGTCATATGCATTAAGAGGCAACACACCAAAGGAGCAATTGATTTTTTATTTAGAGATTGAAAAAACATTAAAGAAAAATAAAAGCACAAAGAAGAGGCAAAAGCAAGATATGGCTGAAGAGGATATTCCTCCAAGGGTGACTTTAGAAGATCATGCCACATCTATGGGACCCTTGGGATGAAGCCAAAGCTCATCCATTTGATCAAGAATAACCAATTCCATGGTCATAGTCGTGAGAATCCATACACACATTTGTCAACCCTCATTGACATTTGTAATACCGTGAAGATCAACCATGTCTCATATGCCACATTGTGCTTATGATTGTTTCCATTTTCAATAGCTGGTGATGCTATTTCATGGTTGATATCTTTTCCTCCAAATAGCTTGTCAAGTTGTTGTAGCCAAATTTCTACACAAGCACTTCCCTAGATCAAAGATAAACAAGGGAAAGATTGCCATCTCATATTTCCAACAAACTTATGATGAGTCTCGTGGAGAAGCATGGGAATGATTCTGTGTATTTGCTAAGACAAACTCCTACACATGGATTTGATGAGGCCCCACAAATGAATATGTTATTGGGAGGATTAAGGGCTCAAAGAAAGCTGATGTTGGATGCCTCAGTTGGTGGACAAATATATTTGAAGACTCCAAGAGAAGCTATAGAGATCATTGAGAATATGGCTTCTAATGCCAATGAGTTTCAAAATAATAGAGCCATGGTTCCAACAAGAGGAGTGCTGGAAGTACAACTCAAGTTGGTCTCTTAGCTCAACATAAGCTTCTCAATAGACAAGTTTAAGCATTAACAAAGCAAGTTATTGATTTAACTCAGCAACTCAAGCTATAACCAACTACCTCCACTTCTAAATTCAAATGTTTTTCTTTTCATTTGTATTTAATTTTCTAGTTCTTAAAATTTTTTTTTGTATCACTTATAAGCAAGAGTGCAAGGGTGCACTTGCTGCAACGAACTGACACCTTGTTGTAGCGAGATCACTCCATAACCCTAAAAGCATTTTTTTCCTTGATTCACCATAGCGAAGGGGAACCTCACTATAGTGAATATGGTAAAAAGTTCTAGTGTAATTTTGTAATTTGATTCACCATGGTGAAGGGAAATGTAACACCCTGAAATTTCGATAACTTAATATATATGTGTGATGTATTCCTTGTATTATTTGATTTCTTTATTAATTAGGATTAGTTGAAATATTATGTGAATTATCCATGTGCCATTGCTTGGTGTAGATGTCAAGTATGTGGAGTTTGTTCGAGCTACATTGTAATTGAGTGATTTCGAGTTTGACCCGAAACCTGTTTTAGTAAAATCCTAGTTTTTGATTGATTAACCGTTGGATCATCTTCAAATTTTAGAGGTGGGTTTCTAACCCACATATAAAACGGTTGACAGTTGGGATTGGCAAAATAAAATCTGTAGAGTGAGATAATAATTTTTCATTGAAATAGATATTTTAAAATTTGGCCAGCTCGCCCAGACAAATTTCTAAAGGCTTTTGGCTCGCCTGGGCAAGTCAAGTCAGTGTTAAATACATCCAGCAGCCTCCAAATCACAAAAATGGCTTCCTTCTTCCTCCAAAACAGCTCCCAACATGCCTTCCCTTCCTCCTCCACAATCCACAGTCACCAGAGACCACCACAAGGCACCTCCACTTGCTGTTGGACTACCGCACGAAGATGAACACTTTAATTAGAGCGGAATTTTCGAAACTCTTCTCGAAGTTTCAGTAGAGAACGGAGCTTCCAAATCCTTATTTCTTGGTTTCTTTGAGGTAACCTTGGTTTCTTTTGTCTTCTCCTAGCTAGTTTAAGCTTCTATTAGTGTCTCTTGTGTTTTTGGTACCATTGTTGAGAGTTTTACAATTCCTTTGAAAAACCCTTTGAAAATGAGATGTTGTAAAAGTCTCCTTTTTATGAAATTGATGTCATTTCTGTGATCCTTGTTGAACCCCGGTCACATTGGTGTGATCATAATTTCAAAATGATGTCTTTTGATGTAAACTCCCAAAACACCATTTTAGCCCCTTTTTGATTTGAGTGGGTATTTGACCCGAGATGTTAATATTGATCTTACCTTGGAAATCTATATTAAATTGTCTTCGATTTGATATATAGAGCTCTGGTTTTGGACGAAAACACGTATATTGAAGGATCTCCAAAACAACACTGTGAGGTTTTAACCGAAGAACTCCTAGTTAGGTAAAGGGAGTTTATTATTTAGTTATAGTTGGTACCATAGTTGGGGGCCAGGGAGTCCAACTATGAGGATATCTGCCTATCCCTGCTATGTGCTAGTTTTTAAGGAAAAAAAAGTTTTTAACTAATGGGATGCGATGAATTTATGATTGATGTGTGTTTGTTCTTGTCTGCCCTCATTTTCAAGATAAACAATGTTTTTTTAACTAATGGGATGCAATGAATTTATTATAGATGGATAAAATTGTGACTGATGTTATTGTTGTAATGATTGGATTTTTAGGAAAAGTCTTAATTGTAGAGGAGACTCTGCCCAAAATTTTATAATATGTTTTCCTATTTAATTCTTTATTAAATTTTTAAATGGGCATAAGAGTGTGTTTTCTATATTATAGTCCTCCTCTTTAATTTAGAATTTTCCTAAAATACTAGTCTCGTGGTAATATGGATTGTGGATGGATGAGTTGATATTGATGTCATTGATAATGTTGAAATGAGATGTTATTGATGTGTTGGTGATGATTGAATGAGATAATGATGATGTATAAATGATATAATGATGATGTGGTTTATGATGTTTAAATGAGATGATGATGAATTGGTTGTTAATGTTGAAATGAGATGAGTTTAATATGTATGATGGTGATATTGAAATGTGTGATGTGGATACACATGAATACCATGAGGGGT